>JAFIRS010004615.1:0-80416 GCA_018342105.1 Gonioctena quinquepunctata
AGTACTTCTACACTGAATGTTATTTTTAATGGAGAAATATCTATATTCAACATAAAAGAACTATATCCTAACTATTAACATATAAACAATATTAACATTTACATGTAGTTGAATTCGACTAGAGAACGAGTTCTCAAACTCCCTGCTACTTGTGGACTCTGACCAAAACATGATATTGTATATGGTTGAAATCTGAAGCATTTATGCAACTGACATCGCCCGCATTGAATTCATCGAAATACTTTTGACAGCCATGATTTGAATAAAGTATCATTATCATCACGTAATGTCATTAGAATAGATCTCCATATCGGGTTATACAAATCGTCATACCAAGTATGTTGAAAGCTTTACCGATGGGTAATGATGATATTGGTCTTTGTTTAAAAGCTCCCACCCTCTTTTCAATTATTGAAGAATTGATTCTCTTCAAATCCACAACTTTTGGAAGAAAAGACATAGTAAGACTGTATGAAAAAATATAGATTATTTCACCTTATAAAAAATACACTCACTCAATTGAGAAACTTCTCGTACTCTGTATTCACTCTGATGATATTATCTAACATCTGATTTCCCATCAACGACTCCACACATTTTATAAGAGACATCCCCACCCCATTTCCAGTAGATGGGAGTGCGAAGGTCAGTGCGCACTTGACCATCAGCACACTCATCAATACTCGCAGTTCACTCTTAACTCTCTCACAGGACAAACACCCTCCTCGCTTGGAGAGTGTAAGGATTCATGAAGGTCATGACTACACAGAATATGTATGCCTACACCACAACATTAGTCAAGGTCAAACAAACATCGAGATCAAATCTTTTGGTTGCCGAAACAAATCCAACATCAAAACTCAAGGTCAAATCTCAAACTCAAAACTTAATGTTATGAATCTCAAGGTCATATTCAAGGTCAAAACTGAAGTCGAATCTCAAAGTCGACCAAACCCAATATCAAAACTCAATGACAAATCTCAAAGTCAAATCTCAAGGTCAAACACACACACACTGCACACCTGCAACCATTCAAGGTCACACGTGACGTCATAGTGGTGGGGGGAGACCCAGAACCGGCTTAAATCTCCTATTTCCAAGCATTGATGAGCACAGATTGAATGAATGTTTATTATTCAGAAATAAAAAAAATAAAAAAATTATTATTATTATTATTATCTTGATTTCTTGGTATACATGGTTTGTCGAGAAGAGGTTTCTTAAAAAGAATATTCAATAATAAGTTTTGTGCAATCTGCAGTGAGCTAAGATGGGTTTTGAATGTTGGTCCCCAGGCCGGGATGCAATATTGTATTATTGATTCTACGAGTGAGGTGTATAGAATATTAAGATTTTTTTTTCGATAATATATCAAGTAATTCATAAAATTCATGCATAAGAACGCGTAATCGTTTTGTGACGTATTTGATATGTTCTGTCCATTTTGAATGTTGGCCCATATAGACACCAAGGTATTTAATGTAACTAGTTTTTTCTATAGAGTGGCATCTACAATTATCTGTACTATTACAAGAAGTAATGTGCAGTCTGAGATTTGAATCTTCTCGTTGAATATGAAGTTGAATATGAAGATGAGTTTTAGAAATATCTTCCATACCCCCTTTCCAAGACACCCACCCGCCTACGACGTGTAAGCATCACCCTTATTGCCCGCGCATGCGCTTTACATGGACTCTACCTCTCATGGAGTGGGGAGAAAGCATGAAACTACGAGTGTAGGCTCGAAACAATCATTCCTTCTCTGCTCGCTGGTATCGATCTAACATTTTTAGTTTTGTTTCAGATTATTTTTCCGACGAACATGAAGAATTCCACCGATCTCAAGATCATTCGGCTGCACTCACTCTTGTGGGTATTTTGTCTGCGGCTCGACCTGAAGGAGAAGCTGGAAGCAAAGACTGGAAGCAAAGATATCCCTGAGGATGGTGTGGCAGGACCATATCATGAGCAGGGTATCGTTCCCAATGATTTCTTCGATATATCACGGTTTGTCCCAACGCCACTTCCCAGAGTTTTATCACCTGTGTCATCTCGGGATGGTACTGCACCAGTGGAGGCTACTATAAAGCGTCCACGATGGGATTCAGGTAAAGATTTCGTCGATCGACCTCCAGCAGCGAAGCGACATGCCACGCAGTTAAAGGCGAAGGCACTCCAAAAGTCAAAGGGGGCTGCCAAAAAATCGGTAATACAGAAGTATAAAGATAAAATTCATGAATACTATCCACACGGTCATCCTACTCAACGGTCTACCTCAAATAGGCGGGTGTGTAATGTATTACTTGAACCGACCATCATACAAGCCACTGCAACACCGGTTCTGGCTCGCTCTATGGTTGTCGAATCGAAAAAATCTTATGTTCTGGATGATTTTGGACTCATGGCAGGACCTTCAATGATGATGCCTTCCAGAAGTGAGGGTGATAGAAAATAAAGTGAGTCAAATCCATCATCTTCTTCAATGGTTTACTATTTATTTACCCCTGGTCAACAGTTGCAGGAGATGGTGCATAAGATGGAGCAAGATATCGCACTGGCATCTGTTCATCATAATGAATCAAAACGAAGGAGAGCAAAACATGAACTGATCGAAGCGTCTAACGAAATCCTTCGACAAGCTTGCGAAGAGGAAACACGAATGGTAGAGCTGGAAAAGTTGACTGCTATTCAGGAACCTGAATATCAGATGGAATTGCTAGATCTTCATCGTTTCAAAGATTTATGTAGGGGTCTCCATGATATATGTTATACATTTCTGAATATTCTCCAAGACTCTTACACGTGAATAGCTCCCAAACATGTTCAGCTCTCATATAATCTTCCTCATTCAAATTGTCATAAAACTGATTTTCACACAGGTAAATTAGGATGCTCCAATTTATTGATGGAAAAACACCTTTCTGCCTCATTAAATTGAATATTTTTCTCTATCGAGAAAACATTATGACATCTCTACACATTGCTTATCACTTGAATTTGCAAATAGTTCGATGAAATATCCCCACCCTAGAACAAGTTCGATACGATGCGCAATCTGTATGGATTGTGAGGGGATGCACTTGACATCCAGCGCACTTATCAATCAGTTCACTCTCAGCTCTCTAACAGGATGAGCACCATCCTCGCTTGGAGAGGACAAGGATCAATAAAGATCACGACCTTATAGAATATGTATGCCTACGCCACAACTTCAGTCAGGGTCAAACAAAAAAAACAAGATCATATCTCAAGGTCGTAGAAACATTCCCAATATCAAGACTCAAGGTCAAAACTCAATGACAAATATCTAGGTCAAATCTCAAAGTCAAACACACACACATTGCACACCTGCAACCATTCAAGGTCACACGTGAGACGTCTGTAACGATATATCTGTTACATTTCTCATTGATATGCTCAGAGATACAAAATAATTGAGAGAAGCTCAAGTTATCTTATCAACCCCAATCTAAGAATCACTATTGCAATCTTAGCGCCATCTAACGGCGAACAGTCATCAGAGTTGAGAACAAGATGAGCGAATGCAAAGCATTTTTGTAAAATTGTAAAATTGTTTTTTTTTTGTAAAATTGTTTTTTACCGCTTTCTTAGTTGTTTGAACAACCCTCAGAAGTTAATGAAAACTTGTACGAGTTAAAATCACGGGGACCTTACCTTTTATAGTGGGATCCGAAACCACCATTTGACAGGACGATCTGGTATTAAGAAAATGCAACGTGCAATCCTCAGCCCTTAGCGATCGAACTTGGATCGAGAGATCGTGTGTTCTGAAGCGTGTCAGCCATTGAGTGAAGAAATAGAATTCGATCATGTTGAAATAACTAATTAATCTTCTGCGAAAGTGATTTCAATGCAGTGAGTTATAGTGTGATATCGAGGTATGTAGAAATATTTTTGACCACATTTGATATATGTCATGATGAAATATTTTCTAACAAGAACGTGGGATATTTCTTCATGAAGTCCCGTATCTTGATTCATCAATAGACGTTGCTCAGTAACAGCGATTATATTATTTAGGCAAGCAGATAATTGATTCCAGTGCAGTACCATATTTATTTTTCAAATGAGTTCAGGTGGGATTATAAATATCACATGTAATATATCGAATTGAATCAAGATATCGGTATTCAGTCTCATCTGTTTTGATTGCTTTCTCTGAAAAGGGTTCATTGGGGTTAGAGAGGGTTTCACAAATTATGGTATCATTCACACTGCTTTTGGATGTATTTTTGGTATCGAGCACAAGAAGTGATATAGTTGAATACTATATATTTTTCATGGTCTTGGGGATGTATTTTGATATAGTTTCTGATTTGGTGATAATGATCACAGAACTGTGATTTTTTGCTTCTGACCTAAGTGAAGCGATCATATATCTATGTATATATTTAATCTTTGGAGTTTGGAATATTCATTCATCTTATAGAAAACTTTATGGAGAAGTATTTGACGATTGGTCAAAGATCATTCTTATACACCTTCTCTGAATATCATTGAAGTCATTTTCGGATATCAAATTCTTCAAACTTAATTGTGCTGAATTCTGATATTTATTCTTTGTAAAACAGTCTTGTCTGATCAAGATCAGAACAACCTTCTTTTCTTTATATAAAGCAAAGATCAATTTTTATCTATGTCAAAATTTAATCTTGAATCTGCAATTGCAGCATTGAATATTAATGACAAATCTCAGCACATACTGATTTGTATGTTCAAATAATTTCAAGCAATAATCTCTTGATGAGATTACACTCATCTAACAACTGTGCGTTGAAGAGAAATTCCAAATTCCAAGAAGTTGAATGATTTAGTAAAAACAAATTCTGATACAAACAATATTGTTTTTCATGTTGTATTGCTGAGAATAATCATTCCGTAGACAAGAACCTGATGCTTGTCTGTTCCAAGTTTGAATGTTTATCCTAATTAAACAAAAAATTCTGGTGTCCATTCAAATTTACAATTTCTTAAAACCTTTGCTTGAAACTTAAATGAATTTGAAACTATCAAGGCGGTCCAAGGAACTCCACACCGGTCTTCACTGAATAGTCTAGGCATTCCATTACTTAATTAACTTGTTACACGTCATAGAGGTGAGGGAAAACCCAGAACTGGCTCAAATCTCCTACTCAATTGTACTCTACTTTCCATCCTTTCCATATTTTTTTTCACACCTTCTATATTTTCTTTCACACCTTCAATATTTTCTTTCATTCTTTCTTCCATTCTTCCCATGTTTTCTTTCACACCTTCTATATTTCCTTTCAATCCATCTTGTATACTTCCCGTAAAATCCATCAATTTTTTAAACTGACTCTCCATTTCTGTTCTTTCACTTTGTGTTTTTTTCACTCTCACATAACTACTTCTCCTTGTTCCAATCGACCCTTTCTCTATCTTCTGCCTCTTCTTCCACACCAACTTTTTCTCCATCTCATAAATCCATTTTCCCTACACTTATACAACTTTCTAACCTTTGTTTTACTATTTCACTTTAAGAATTCTAAAATGTCAAATACAAATATTTTCCCTGTATGAAAATCTGATTTGAAACAAATATTTTCTGATACATTTTTGTAAAATTTCCAATTTCTAAAATTAATTAGTATACAGCCTTCTAATTAATATATTTGCTCCTAATTAATAAATTCGCTCCTAATTAATATATTCGCTCCTAATTGATATATTTGCTCCGCGTTGGGCGACATTTTGTTATTATGTTTGTATTATTTAATTTTTATATAATTATTTTTATATTTTTTTAAAGTTTTTCAAATACTCATCACAACAATAAACTCCAGCTATGACATTCTTACCCTTTTTTCAATACACCATATACCTTTCTTTTATTACCGTTCCCCAGCTCAGTCGGTACGCCTATGTAGAGAAATCGTGTAAAATTGATTGTAGTTGCGCCATCTAGTTGTTTTGCTTGAAGTCAATTTACTGTTTCTAGGAAATATAGCTTGTAATATGATCAAATGATAAATAACGAGTCCAGAAAATAGTTAAATGATTGTTTTCTTTTTTATTCAAATAAATTTTCAAATAATTCAAATACCTATTCCTGCGATATCTACCTTATGATTAATGTAATTGAAACAACCAAAATTCAAAAAAAAACATCAAATGTTTGCTCATGCGCAATCTGTGAATATTGGAAGTAAATATTCAGAGGTGATATTTATACTATGATCATGAATACGGAAGAAAGTTCACCACTGTGAATCGGTGTTATTAAAAAGGACCATAAAAAGTGTCTAGTCCAAAACGTATCACTGTGTTATGTATTGGAAATATCATCTGATTTGGATTGGAGGTAAGTGGCTCTTCGGTCGAATATTTGTCAGCCAGTTTCTTGATTTGGATTTAAGGTTGAAATTGTTGTTACATTTGTTGTCTTCTTATTTGCGTTGATTTTTAATGATGAAACATTTTTGTAACGGCTTCTCTCCAAATTTATATTTCGACTCCTTATTTTTTTCTTGCCCAGGAAACCATCACTTTTTGTTGTCCCGATCTGAATTTGACTTTTTGCACACTTTCTTGAAACACATTTTCTATTCTAACATATGATACAATTTTAATTTACACTTTCTATATCTACATCTAACATTATTTATACAGAACTGTTCAAAATTCATATTCACCCATTTTCTGTTCTCAAATCTGTTATTTTGATTATTTCCAATGGAAAATAGTTTGACATGTCCCTGTCATGTTCCTTGTGACTCAAGATTAGCATACAGGATGTTCTTGCTTGTAGATTATTCAAGTCTATTTGAATTCTAAAGTTTTATTTGTGGATTTTGATGTCCATACTTTTATAGGTTGTGCAAATTAAATGGATTGTTGGAAACATTCTGATGATAATAGAAAAGCTCCACCGCTAAACTCTTGGATCATCTGCGTTGACTATTAGATGGCCAAAGGTTTCAGAAATGCAAAGTACACGGAAACATTGTAAAAACAATCATAGCAGGTATTCATGTCATGTCATAATATCAAATTTTTATTCTTTTCATATTTAACATATACTTCATATCATAACAATATATATATTCATACATTTTCACTTCTGGCACGTGTAATGAATTGCATGCGCTCTTTTTTTTTCATTTTCCTCATAAAACCAAGAAATATGATAGTTCTTAAGAATAATAGAGAAAAGTCCGTAAAATCTAAGATAAACAGTCCACACACAATTGATAACATTTGTCGGAAATCTTGTCCGCCTTCTTGATTTCTGAAATTTATAGTATTGGAGACGCCATCTTGAATTTCAATAATAAAATGTATTGGGCATTACCAAATTTCGAGTTAAAATGTGAAAATAACTCAAAATATTCTTATTCACTATGAATTACCCACCCCTTATCATCGTTATTATTGCCTATAGAAAATAAAGTTAAATGTGAAAGTTGTGAGGTTATGCCTGAATTTTGATAAAATGCTATCAAAAATACAGTAGCGTGCAGATTTCAGGGAATATTTTTTTTTCAAATAGGATATAATTGAATTTTTTCTCTGATTTCAAAAATTTACCATTCGTTACCCCTATCTTATACCGTTTTTGAGTTATTAAAAGTCGAATAACGACTAGTTAGACTAGTTGTTACTGTAAATCCTATGAAAGTTAATATTTTCAAAGTATTCTATGAAAATGAAAACTACATTATGTTTGTTAAGTGACATTTCTTTAATGGAATAATCGAAATAGTTTACAGTGAGGAAGGAAAAGTTCAAATATTTATACAAAAATAGATAACAAAGATTTATTCAGGAAATTTAAATAACATGATAACTCATGGAAGATGTTCAATGTGTTCAATGCATAATTGATAACGTCTTCTTATATTTACAAGTGCATTGGAAATTGCTTCATTATTGACATTAAGATTTTCTATTTCAAGTCGAATCGTCGACTATTATTATTATTATCATCATGAAAAATGTCTTTTGGAAATCCCCAGAAAAATGAATCCATAGGAGTCAAGTCCAGACTGTTAGGTGGCCATTTAATACTTCCATTATTTCCTATCCATATTGTGAATACATTATTCAAATGTTCTTGAACTGGTAGGACACTATGCGGGGTTGCCCCATCTTGCATCCAAATCATACTGGCAAGCTCGGTTTCCGAAAAATTATGTAAAAGAATATTTTGTACTTCTGGGATAAGTATTTCTTGATAGGTAACTTCTGTTAATATATAATAATAAAATATAGGGCCAACAATTATTTCAAAAAATTCCGTACCAAACGTTTTCTTGAACTATACGCTTTTTTTATTACATTACAAGCTTTTATTTAGTTTCACCTGTCCCGATGTTTGTCATCAATCTTGCAAATCAAATTTGATCCACTTCCAATTGCCCGATTAACGTGAAATTTGGCAGGTCATAGTTCCCGTAGCAATGCATTATGGAATTTTTGAGAAAAAAAAACGAAATGACGGCTCTAAGATGGCGGACGAGATTTGTGTTTATGGTCCGATTCGACTCAAAATTAGTATGTGGAGGTTTTCGGGGTCGGAGATTATTAATTTCATTTCAAAATTCACAAATTCAAGATGGCGGCTCTAAGATGGCGGACGAAATTTGTGTTTATGGTCCGATTCGACTTCAAATTAGTATGTGAGGGTTTTCGTGGTCGGAGATTATGAATTTTGTTCGAAATTCACAAATTCAAGATGTCGGCTCTAAGATGGCGAACGAGTTTTGTAATTATGATCCGATTCTATTAAAAATTGTTATGTGGAGGTTTTCGGGGTCAAAGACTATGAATTTATTCTCAAAATTCATAAATTCAAGATGGCGACTCCACATGGTTGTGATAATGGAACGTTTCTATTCAAAATTGGTATGTCGGGGTTTTTGGGGTCAGAGATTATGAATTTAGTCGAAGATTATTGTTTTTTTGTCAGAATTCATAAATTGAAGATGGCGTAGGAGTTAATCTTCAGATGGTCTCCTCATTGAAGAACTAGATAGCTCAGAACTTACAGGAAAAAGGCCTCATAATGATTAAGGTGTACCTACTAAAAAGCACAAAATAAAATAACTAATAAAAAAAAACTTTTTAAAGACAAGCTTTTATTCAAATGCGCTAAAAAGTAAAAAATAATAGCTTTGGATGTGCGACGTAGATTATTCCGTGAGTTATAGATTCAAAAGCTTGTCGCGCAAAGTTTTCACTTCGAATACAGTACACCTTATTCTATGCATTTTTGTTAATCCATAGTCATTATGAGCCTTTTTTTCTGTAGCAGGTGTTCATAGTTTCCATGACAATGCATTATGGAAGTTTTGAGAAAAAAAAACAGGATGGCGGCTCTAAGATGGCGGACGAGATTTGTGTTTATGGTCCGATTCGACTCAAAATTAGTATGTCTAGGTTTTCGGAGTCGGAGATTATGTTTTTCCTTTCAAAATTCACAAATTCAAGATGGTGGCTCTGAGATGGCGGACGAGATTTGTGTTTATGGTCCGATTCGACTCAAAATTAGTATGTGGGGGTTTTCGGGGTCGGAGTTTATGAATTTAGTCGAAGATTATTGTTTTTTTGTCAGAATTCATAAATTGAAGATGGCGTAGGAGTTAATCTTTAGATGGTCTCCTCATTAGTGAACTAGATAGCTTAGAACTCACAGAAAAAAGGTCTCATAATGACTATGGATTAACAAAAATGCATAGAATAAGGTGTACTGTATTCGAAGTGAAAACTTTGCGCGACAAGCTTTTGAATCTATAACTCACGGAATAACCTACGTCGCACATCCAAAGCAATTATTTTTTACTTTTTAGCGCATTTGAATAACAGCTCGTCTTTAAAAAGGTTTTTTTATTAATTATTTCTACTGAAACTGAAGGTATGATCCACCTTTTGGTAAAAAAAATTGAATTAATTTCCTGAAAGTGTTGTACGATTTGGATACAACACAATATACGCACTTTTTGCTGCACATTTATTTTTGTTGTTTTGTATATAACAAATATATTTTTGAACTTTTTCCTCCTCACTGTAAATCTTTTTGATTATTACATTAAAGAAATGTTACTAAACAAAGATAATAAGGTTGTCATTTCCATAGCCTACTTTAAAATTGTTTACTTTCATAGGATAGGTATTTACAGTAACAACTAGTCTAACTAAGTTATTCGACGTTTAATAACTCAAAAACGGTATAAGATAGGGGTAACATATGGTATATTTTTGAGTTAGGAAAAAAAGATCATTCCAAAAATTCAATAATATACAAGTTACTGTATTTTTGGTAGCATTTTATCAAAATTCAGTCATAACCACATAACTTTCAACATTCAACTTTTTTTTCTATAGGCAATAATAACGATGATAAGGGGTGGGTAATTTATAGTGAATAACCCGGTACCTCAAAATAACTCAGATGTTCACAAAATAGTTTCTTTGCTGACACATTTTCTTTCTCAGTTCTAGGAACGTCACTGGACATCTGATATCAGGCAGTCCACAAGAAAACAGAGTTTTATCAATCTCATCGACCAGATGACAGCACGCCGAATAAATAAAACAAAAGATCTATTAAAAACAAGTATTGAGTGCATTTTCGTGCTGCGTTCAGTTCCAGGAAACGCAGACTGGCCCGCCGGTCAGGTTCGCGAGCGCTTTGTGCATGCACATCTCTCGTAATTTATTGGGCGGATTGCGGAATGCTAACGAATAAGATAAGCTCTGTTAATATTTTACATATTCGTACCGAAATGCGAAGAGTGTATCGACCGTCTAGATATTCCTCCATTCTGAATTCATTAGGAATGGGCGATGGTTAGCTTGCAGATATTGATATTTCATAGTTTCATGAATAGAAAACTTTCAGTTGATTTCTTTGAAATGGGAAATGTCACCAATAGGTATCATTTGTACCTAAAGCGATGTAAATTTGGTTTAGTTTTTTTTCTGCATGAATTTTACAGACCCTCTGTTCCATTTTTTTACTTCAAAACTTAAAATAATTCTATGGAAAAACTTTTATTAGCATTCCTCAAACATGTCTAATATAGGAGTCATTTATATGATGGCGTTTCTGTTCTAAAAATAATAATAATAATAATAATAAATATACTTTAATGTCAGTAAGAATAAATCTTGTGGACAAAGCTTGAATATAGAAGTATTACTGATGATTACAAGATTTATAAAAAATATCTAAGAATATTAAAAAATATAGAATACACACGCCCATATATATACACAAAACATACATATATAGACATGTATATACATATAAACACGTAGATGTATACACACATAAACAATTTACATATAGACACAAACACATCTATAACTTAGTGACGTCAACTTAAAAACTTACATGGATTCAAATATGCACCCTGTCAATCAAATTTATCATTGTAAAACTCCTGCAAGTTGTAATAGGGTCTATCTGCCAGAAACTTTTTAATAATTTTTCTAAAGTTTGAATGAGGGAATTGGCAATTTCAACATGTGAGAGCGGGTGTTGTAATGACTACCTGAAGCCTCGAACATAGACACATTCTTGTATATGAGACAAACTGATTCTAGAATGAATTACGCAAATACTGTTAGTATTTTTTCTTCAACAAATATGTTTCTGCAAGAATCACGGGGTTTTAGTTTACGCAAGTACCTTAAAGCACGTTTCTGCAGTACCAAGACTGATTGAAGTGCCGATGAGTTGCTAACACCCCAAAAAGGTATTCCATAACGTAAATGGGACTCTATTAGGGCGTAATATACAGTTTTGGCTATTTTAGATCCCACCATGCACACACAGCACAAGTCAGGTAAACATACAAAATTCAGATAATAAGGGGTCTAAAGCACTCAGAGGCTGACTTCATACCACAGGAGGTACGATTTCAATTTCGCAAACGTGCCATTTGCGAGTTGAGGACCGCTCCAAGGAGGAGCGGGGGAGGATGGAAGTGGATAGTAAATCTTGTTCACACATAAGACGAAGGGGATTTACTATCCATGGGCGCTCAACCTTAAGGGGGGCATGGTGTGTGTGATCCCAAATTCGACGAAGTTACTCTCAGTGCATAGCATCCAGCAGAAATCTTGCTTTTGAGATGCTTGATATGTCCGTCGAATTTGAGCTTATTATCAATATGGATACCTAGGAATTTAGTTAGAGGCTTGTTCTCGATCAATATGTTATTACTAAATGTAAGGTCGTCAAGAGAGCATCTGAATGAAATGATGTTTGTTTTTGTTGTATTGAAGGATAACAAATTTGCATCGCACCATTCCTTAATTTTTTTCATATCAGTGGATATTAAGTCGGGTAAGGTGTTAGAATTCTTGCTGTTCCATAATATCGTGGTATCATCCGCAAATAGGGTGAATTTTCCAGATATGTTCAAGTTGGTTAGGTCGTTTATGTACAACAAGAACAGAATGGGACCGAGAACTGATCCTTGAGGCACTCCAGACTTGATTTCCTTTCTTTCAGAAAGTTCTGTTGTTCTCACCATTTGATTCCTACCCGAAAGGTAAGATTCAAACCATTTGTACGTGGTTCCTCTGCAACCATACTGGTGGAGTTTTCTCAGTAAGATTTTATGGTCGACACAGTCAAACGCCTTTGACAGATCGCAAAAGACTGCAGCAGCTACATTACCGGCATTCAGCTTTGAGTAAGTGTCATATAGAAATGAAAAAATAGCATCATTCGTGTTTTTATTATTTTGAAAACCAAACTGATTTTCACTTAAAATGAAGTGGCGTCTTAAGAAAGCGGTTAAACGTATTTTCACCAGTTTTTCGATGAGTTTGGCCAAAGTTGGTATGAGGGCGATCGGGCGAAGATTTGAGGGATCATATGAGTCTCCACCTTTGTACAGTGGGATGACAACTGAATTTTTCAGGAAGTCAGGAAAAAGTCATTCATGAAATGAGTTCTGTTGATTTGGAACAAACAAAAGTTGTATGCAACACGAACCTACGCAAATGACGTTTGAAAACATTTCGATTCGCCCGCTAAGCTTCATTTTGCGTACTTGTTATATAAATGACTGGTTGTTTACACCCTCCTCAAAATTTTTACTTTGGAAACCGATAGTCGACAAAATGCCATTTGGGGATTAGTCGTTATGGCAACACTTTAGAGGACTCAATTTCTTTATGCAGAAAAATATAATAATAAGAAGACGCAATAAATTATAGGTTCTTGAAATTGTGTACTGTCTGTACAAGGATTATGGAAAATCCACGGTTTTTATTGTACAAAATTTTCAGAATCCATTTTTGAATTATATCCAAGTTGTTGTAGTATGTATCATATATTCCTCCCCATCCTAGTATGCCGTAGCTGATTTGAGACTGAATTGAAGAGAAGTATAGTGTTTTTAGTTGTTGGGTTCGAGACAACTTTTTAAATATTTGAATCTTCATAAAAATCCTGTGATTTTATTGATTACATTTTTAATTAGTATATCCTATCTTAAATGTTGATCGATTATGATTCCTAGGTATTCAATAAGTTTAACCTCTGGAATAAATGCGTTTTCAATTGTGAGTGCTCCAAGGTCAGGTATGGCATTGTCAATGTGTTTAGTTCAAACCATTTATTGATCAGTTCCATTTCTTTTTCTGTCACTTCCTTTAATTTTTTCCATGTGTTTTCTCTGTATATCTCGGCAAAACTCATAATTACACCTCTAAGGTCAAGTTCTAGAAGTCCAGAAAACAGTGAGCCAAGTACTGTACCTTGGGGCACTCCGTATGTGACAGGCATTGGGGAGCTTATGGTGTCGTCTATCTGAACGTATTGAACTCTGTTTTCCAGATATGATTTCATACACTCTGCCTCTAAGACCGTATAGTTTCAGTTATTTCATCAGTGTCTCATGACAAACCGTGTCGAAAGCTTTCGCGAGATCGATAAAAACACTTAGAGTCGGTATTTTCTCATCTAATCCCCTATGAATGCAATCAGTCAAATCAAATATTGCATCCTCAGCGTTTCACTTGTTATTTGATCTTTTTCCAGGGCTTTCTTGTTTTTTAAACTGTCTATTGCTCGTTCTTCTTCTTCTTCGTTGGTAGGATATAGATACATGGTGTTTTCTACAGTACTTATGTGTTCCTCGATGTCTCTTGGTTTTTCAATATTTCTAGCATATTTCTCTCCTAATGTACTATAATAATGATTAAAGTTCTCTGTGATGTCAAGTTTGTCATGTATTGTCTCCCCAGATTCTATCTCTATATTATTTATTTCTGTGTTTCGTTTGGTTTTGTTACATAATACATTTTCCGTATTCCATAGCCCTGTTGATGAATTTTTGGTTCGATTTGCTCATATTTTGGAAGTAAGTTATTTTTGCTTTTTTAATCAATTATGAGAGTGTGTTTTTATAGTTTTTATATTTGTTTTTCATATAAATGTAATTTTTTTCCAGTATTGATTTCTGTAATCCTTGAGTTATCCATTATTTTTTTTTTCCATATGTTTTTTTATTTTTAGAGCTTTTGTGTTATTACTTATGTGGGATTTTAACGTTTCAATAAAAATACAAAATGCTATATTGACGTTATTGTTCGTTCGCCATTTTTCATTCTTCAAGTCATTTTTCAGGGACTTGTGATCAATATAATACCTATTTTGGGCTTTTTTCCTTTCTTGTTTTATTTTGTCTGGTTTCAATTTTATTAGTGTCATTATTGGTGAGTGGTCTGTAATATTTTGTCTGAAGATGATATAATATATATATATATATATATATATATATATATATATATATATATATATATATTGTTATGATATCAAATATATGTTAACTATTGAAAGAATACATTTTTTTATGAAATGATACTTGTACATCACATGAATACCTGCTATGGTGGTTTGATAATTTTTCTGTGCACTTTGCATTTCTGAAACCTTTTACCATCTTATGTTCGACGCAGATCATCAAAGAGTTTGGCAGTGGAGCTTTTCTATTGACATCAATAGGTTCCCAACTATCCATTTAGATTGCACAACCTATAAAAAAATTGATATCATAATCTACATACAAAATCTTAGAATTCAAACAGATAAAAATTATATATAAGCAAGAACATCCTGTATGCTAACTTAGAAACTCAAGGGAACCTGACAGCGACATGTCAAATAATTTGTCATGAAAAAATGTTAAAATATCTAATCTGAGAACACAAAATGGTTGAAAATTCATAACCACTTTGTATGAATAATATTAAGTATAGAAAAGTAAGCTGTATATAAAATAAGTTTCATAGTGTAGGATAGAAAAAGTTGCTTAAAAACAAAAATTTCGTGCCAAAAAAATTAATGGTTGCTACGGGAGGAAGAGAACAGAGTGGAAAAAAAGTTATTTTGGAGAAAGCGTTAGAAAAATTTTCATGAGTAAAATCAATCCAAATGAGCAGAAAACACAACTTTGAGAACAATTCCAATCAATAATCCAAACCATGAAACAGCCTACAACTATTTGAGCAAGAAACCACTTACCTGCTATCCAGCTCACATTTCACACAGGACATAACCAACAATAAAAGGGAGCCAACGTCGGACAGGTTCACTTTTCAAAGTACTGAACACAAACACACAAACACAACGAAATACAGGTACTTTTTAAAAACACAAATAAACGAAGAGATATCATTGGAAGTAGACACTTTCTGGGGTCTTTGATAATATTTATCCACAGTAGTGAACTTTATTTTGTCAATGTAACCTGTAAATATTCATTTGCTCATTCAGTCTATTGCGCATGAGAAGTCATGTGATGATTTTTCAAGTTCATAGATCCAATTATATTTAATATAAGCTAGATATCGCAGGAGTAGGACTTTGAAACATTTGGAAATTCATTTCAATAAAATAAAAACAAATTGAACTATTTTCTGTTTCGTTATGCATTATTTGATCATATCACGAACTATATTTTCATGAAACAATAACTTGACTTCAAACAAAGAAACTAGATGTCGCAACTGAACTCTGCTGAGCTGTAGGATGATCATGTCTCCATAGGCGTAACGACTGTGCTGGAATAAGGTAACAAAGGAAAGGTAACATTGTGTTTGAAAAAGAGTAAGAACAACATAGTCGGACTTTCTATTGTTATAATAAGTATATTTTTTTAAAGAATCAAGTAAAATTTATAATAAATCATATCAATCAAGCTTACTATCATAACAAATTGCAAAATTATTGTGATACTAATGGTTGATTAATAATAATAATAATCAATCAATAAAAAACAAAATAAAATAAACAACCCACATCATCATAATAATATTGTCGCCCAACGCGGAGCAGAATAGCCAATATAATAATTAGAAGCAAGTTTATTGATTAATTTTTCAAAGATAAAATTTTATAGAAATTGATAGGAAAAATATTTGTTTAAAATCAAAAGAGTATACTCAATCTCAATTTGACATTCTTAAATTCTTGGATTGACATATTTGTAGTGTGAAAGGAGAAAATGGATTTGGGAGATGGTGAAAAAGTTGGTTTGGAAGAAGGTGCAGAGGTAGAGAGAGGGGTGATCAGGAACAAGGAGATAGTAGTAATGTGAGAGGGTTCAAGGACAGAAAGGGACAGTCAGTTACAAAAAATAATGGAATTCATGAAAGAAAACTCAGCAAGAATGGAAGAAAGAATGAATGAAAATTCAGTGAGAATGGAAGAAAGAATGAATGAAAATTCAGTAAGATTGGAAGAAAATCTAAAAGGAAATATAGCAAGTATGAAAGATTAAATGAATGAAAACATGGCAAGAATGATGAAAAAATGAAATAAAGAATGGAAAGAATGAAAGAAAAATAATGATGTAATGAAAGAAAATATAGAAGGTGTGAAAGAAAATATGGGAAGAATGGAAAGTAGAGTACAAGTGAAATTAGGAGAAAATAAAAAGTAACTCTTAGAAATGCATAAACAATCAGAGACAAGATTAGAACAAAATAATTAAGAATTTTATGGATCTGTTACCAAAGAAATAGCTATTATTAACAATACTATAGAACAAAACGACAAACAAGTGAAAGATATGAGAATAGATATTGACAACAGTAATGAAACATTTATGAATGACATAAACATTCTCAATAAAAAGGTTGATACACAACAAAAAGATACAAATAAAAAATTAATCACAATAGAAAATGAATTATCCAATATAAAGGAGAGAAATAATTTGATTGAAAACGATAACCAAAATCAAGAAATATTTAAAGGTTCAGAAGAGAAAATAAAAGTGTTAGAGCAAAGGAAATTAGACAGCAATATAGAAAATAGGAAGAAGTTTGATGGCAGTATAAAAAAATTACACCCCATAACTTTCATTAAAATTAAAGAAAATGAAACTAGGAATATAAATTCAATAAAAGAATTAAAAGAGATTATTAAGCAATATTAACTTGTGTTTGGTTTAACATCCTAAAGAAAAATATTAATTGCTTTCAAGATTTTGAAAATTTATTTATAAAACAATATTGGGGGGAAAATGCTCAATTAACTGTCAGAGACAAATTAGAGTTTGGCAAGTTTAATGAGGAAAGGAGTATAAATTATAACAATTATGCCATACAACCCGGTAATGAGAGAAGAAGAAATAGTAGGTAACATAATCAGACACTTTAAACAGGAGATCTTTGAAATAATAAATATGCATGAAATAAAAACCATGGGTAGACTAAGCGAATATTTATTAAGATTAGAAAGAACTGTATCTTTTTAGAAGTTGGGAAAATAACAACTAATATAGGAATGTACAAGGTAATTACATATATCAAAACAATAACAATCAAAATAGGTACATGAATAACCAAAGTAATAATATAAATATGTCAAATAAAAACAACTATCCAAGTAATAGGTATAATGATAATTCTTACAACCAAAATAGGAATAGAAATTACTATATGAATAATAATCGTAATGATAACACTAATACCCAAATAAATTTTAGAAATCAATATACAAATAGTAACTATGATAATAATTATAATAATATTAGAAGTCAGTATCAAAATAACAGGTATCCACAACAAAATGGACAAAGACAAACTTATAATAGACAGGGTCAACAAAATCCTTTTAATAATACCCAGGAAACTGAAAAAAAAAACACATACATTTTCATAGAAGGAGCAATAGTGTCGAAAATTTAACTGAAAGGGAAGGACAAACTAATATACCGGTGGAAAATAACCAGATAAACACACCGACAAGTACATCATAACAACAAAATTTTAATTAGAACAACCAAATGTGAAGCTGGAAAGACATAACTATGAACACCCTACATAATTTATAATGATATAGGAAAACATGGGAAATGGGCAATTAATAGGTTTAATTATTTTAACAGGTAAAAAAGGGAACAAAAAAGTAAAAAAAAATATAGATACTGGTTCTGAAGCATCTTTAATAAAGGAAAATAGTCTAGAAAATATTCTCAGAATTAAAAACACAACAGTAAAAATGCCCAAAACAAATTTGATAGGAATCAATGGGGAAGAACTAGCAGAAACAAGCCAATACATAAATTTGAATTTGGAGATAGATAATAAAAACATTGAATTCAAATTATGGTGGTAGAAAAATTTGATTAATTTTGGATAGATCAATTAGAAAAAGTTAAAGCTAAAATAGATTATGATAAAAAGGTAAAAGGAAAAAAAGAAGGAAATATAGATAAAAATATTTTGTGTATGAGAGGCATTAATGCGAGAAATCAAAGTGATAATGATAATAATAATAATAATGAAATATATGATAAGAAATATAAATGTGATGATAAAAATTAAAGTTATATTAATGAATTATTAAATAAATATAAGAAGTTAATTATGTATGAATCAAGAATAGCGAAAGACTATGTACAGAAAATAGAACTAAAAGGAACACATAAATTCAGATCTAAAAATTATCCAAATCCATATAAATATAGAGAACAAGTAGAAGAAGTTAGGAGAAATGTTGAAACAGGGAATAATTGAAAGAAGTACCAGTAATTATATAAATCCAATAGTTGTAGTTGTAAAGAAAAATGGTGAACTTGGATTATGTTTAGATGCCAGAAAACTAAATAAAATAACAATACCACAGTTTGAATCTCCATTGAATATAGAAACCATTTTCGGCAAAATTACAAATGCTAAGATATTTACAAAATTGATTTAAAACATAGCTTTTGGTTAATATCATTTCATCAAAATTCTAGAAATTATGCAGGATTTTGCATAGGAGGGGTAGTTTATAGATTTTGTGTTGTTACATATGGTTCACAATCTGCTTGTCCAGCATTAGAGTGTTACACAAAATACTTGATAAATATGAAGATTTTGCACTACATTATATTGATGACATTTTAATCTATTCTGAGAATGAACTGATTCATAAAGAACATTTAAGAAAAATATTTCACATACTTGATGAAGCAGGTCTTAAGATAAATATTAATAAATGTAAATTTTTCCAAAAGGAAATTAGTTATGTGGGGTATAAAATAAATGAAAAAGGTGTTGAAATGGATCCTGAAAGAATCAGGACAATCTGGGAATATATCAGACCATACAATTCAAAAACTCTGAGAGGATTTTTGGGAATATTAAATTATTTAAAAAAATCAATTTCAGACCTGAGTGACAAAGAGTTACCTTTATTTGAACTGTTGAAGAAGAATGTTAAATGGAAATGGGGGAATGTGCAAAAGAAAGCATTTCTAGAACTGAAAGACATATTTATACAAAATTTAACAAAATTTCATACTGATTACAATGTACCATTTATTTCAAAAACCGATGCATCTATGCGAAGATTTGCAGGGATATTAATACAAACCCAACAGGGAAAGAAGTTCCAGTATCTTTTGTATCAAGAATAACTAAAAAACATGAACGTAACTACAGTGTTACTGAATTAGAATTAGCTCGTATTATATTTTGCATTACAAAATTTAGATTTTATTTATTGGGAGCAAAATTTTACATAGAAACTGACCATGAAACACTTATGTCCATAGTAAATTGTAAATATGCTAGTAACAGAGTACATAGATGGGCATTATTACTTCAAGAATATAAGTTTGAAATCAAACATATACCAGGGAAACAAAATATAATAACTGACACATTAACGAGAATGGAAATGTGAAAGTCTAATATTCCTAGACAAATTAAAATATGTGTCAATGTTTTCAAAAATAACATAGGGTTATTTTCTGACAGAATATCAACATGAATTAACTGATAAAGAAAAAAGAGGAACAGTACAAATAAATGGTATAGTGATTAAAGTTGTTAATGGTGAGGAATTGTATGTCATAACAAAAGAATTGTCAAAAGAAATTATCAAATATATACATGAAAAATATCTACATATAGGGATTAGGAAAACTTGGATGATATTCAGGGAAAATTATATGAGTTTACAAAATTTTGAAATAACCAAAAACATAATAACTACATGTCAATTATACCAATTGGGAAAACATAAAAATAAAACTAACAGAAATGAACCCAAAAGTATCATCACAAGCAGACCGTTAAAAATTATTTCGATAGATTTTGTCAGTAATTTAATACAGTCATAACAATAATAAACATATTTTTGTAATTGTGGATCACTTTTCAAAATTTATTGAATTGTATCCTACTGAGAAAACCAATTTAAAACTGTAAAAATTCATTAACAAAATTCATAGTAGAAATAGGAAAACCAGAACATATAATTCTTGACAATGCAACATATTTTTCCAATGATCAGATGAGAAAGTTTACAATATTGGTATACAGTTAAACTTCACTAGTATCAGACATCCTTCATCCAACCCTACGCAACGGTACAGAAGAGAGTTGATAAAATATTTACAACTTCACAAGAAAATCATAAACTATGGGATGAAAAATGAGATATAATAGAGAAATATTTTAATGAAGTGCCAAGTACATTAACAGAAGAATGTCCGATGTATATTATGACTGGGAGAATGCCTGATAGGGAATGGATAAAAAGTGAAAGAGTTTTGAATGAGGCAATAAACATGGTCAATATGAGAATTGAAAGAAATGCCATAAAATATATTAAAAAGGAAAACAAGCGAATTAGATTCAAGAAGGGAGATTTAGTAATGGTGAAAGCTTTAAGGGTACCTAATAGTAGACGAGGCATATGTGCGAAATTACAAATGCCATTTAAGGGACCTTATGAAATAGACAATGAAAATGCTAAAAATAGTAATAGAGTAATAGATCCTCATGATAAAAAGGTGAGAGGAGATATATATCAGCACAAAATATAAAAATGAATTATTAAGTATCAAGAATGCTATCTTGACAAATGTTCTTTGTTGAATCGAAGAGAATTCCAATGACAGGTGGCATCTGAAACAAAAGAAAGTAATATAAGTAATCTCAAAAAGTTATAAAATCGATATTCAAATTCTACTAACAAGTATTAAAATCTTGAATATAAATTTTGGGGAAATTGTTATGATATCAAATATATATTAACTATTAAAAGAATAACATTTTTATAAAATGATACTTATACATCCTATAAATACCTGCTATGGAGGTTTTACAATTTTTCTGTACACTTTGCATTTCTGAAACCTTTTACCATCTTAGAGATCATCAAAGAGTTTAGCAGTGGAGCTTTTCTATTGACATCAATAGGTTTCCAACTATCCATTTAGATTGCACAACCTATAAAAAAATAGATATGAAAATCTATGAACAAAATCCTAGAAGGGGACATGACAGGGACATGTCAAATAACGTCTCATGAAAAAATGATAAAATATCAAATCCGAAAACAGAAAATGGTTGAAAATAATTTATAACCACTTTGTATAAATAATATTAGAAATAGAAAAATAAGCTGAATATAAAATAAGTTTCATAGTGTAGAATAAAAATAGTTGCTTCTGAAAGTATGTGGAAACTGAAATTTCGTGCCAAAAAAATGAAAATTGACGGTTGCTATGGAAGGAAGAAAACAGAGTCGATAAAAAATAATTTTGGACGAATCAATTCAAATGAGCAGAAAACACAACTGTGAGAGCAATTCCAATCAATAATCCAAACCAAGAAACAGCCTATAACTATTTGAGCAAAAAACCACTTACCTGTTATCCAGATCACATTCCACACAGGACATAACCAACAATAAAAGGGAGCCAACGTCGGACAAGTTCACTTTCCAAAGCACTGGACTCAGCCAGGAGTCTTCGTGAGTGCACAAACGCAATGAACTAACTACAGGTACTTTTCAAAAACACAAATGATCGAAGTGATATCATTGGTAGTGGACACTTTTTGGGGTCTTTGATAATATTTATCCACAGTGGTGAATTTTATTTCATACTTCTAACCACTTTGTCAATGTAACCTGTAAATATTCATTTGCTCGTGCATTCTATTGCGCATGACCAAGTCATGTGATGATTTTTCAAGTTCATAGATCCAATTATATTTAATATAAGCTAGATATCGCAGGAGTAGGACTTTGAAACCTTTGGAAATTCATTTCAATATAAGAAAAAACAAATTTACCTATTTTCTGTTTCGTTATTCATCATTTGATAATATCACGAACTATATTTTTATGAAACAATAACTTGACTTCAAACAAAGCAACTAGATGGCGAAGCTGAACTATGCTGAGCTGTAGGATGATCATGTCTCCATAAGCGTACCGATTGAGCTGGAATAATGTAACAAAAGAAAGGTAAAATGGTGTTTGAAAAAGAGTAAGAACAGCATAGCCGGACTTTCTATTGTTATGATGAGTATTTTTTTTTTATAAAGTAAAATTGATAATAAATCAAATCAATCAAGCTCACTATCATAACAAATTGCAAAATTATTAAGATGGCTTTTGATTAATATAATAACAATAATAATCAATCAATAAAAAACAAAATAAAATAAACAACCTATATACAGGGTGAGTCAACAGGATTTCCGTGGTTCATTGCTCTTTAATGTATCACTATTTCAATTTCTTATATTTTTTTTGTCAAAAGGACCATCTCAGACCTTCCAAAATTATTTTCATTCATACAGAGTGCATCATTGATGCGTGGCTAACAAAAGTTGTTCTTTTTCAAATGAAACACCCGGTATATTTTCATATATTTCGATCAGATATTCCATTAGCTGGTCAACGATTTTTTCAATTTTGAATTCCGTTGCGGCGTTGCCCAATTATCAAGATGAAATCCATTCTGTAGACTTCTTTTCGAAAAATTACCTATTTCACATTTCGAAATATTTAGTAAAGATAATTGGGGAATCGTTGGTCGATATGATGATGTTAATTGAGAATACCAAGAATTTGGAATAAATTGTACAGGATGTTCGATACGACAACACAAACATGGCCATTTTCAAACATCGTTACTTCGATTTTTCAAATGGAACACCCTGTATATTTTCATTTAAATCAACTCCTTTTTGATGACTCTACACTTTTCATTCCCGAAGTCATCTACCTTAAACAACCTGTTTCCGAGATATTCTGGTTTAAAGGAATTGTTCAATATCAAATCAACAATTTTGTAGATTTTTTTATCTACATGTTTGTTCATAGAAAATATCGATACTGAATGATGTTTCAATTATTTTTTCCATTTTCAAAAGCATTCTTGGCAACTCATGAATAACTAGCATAGCAAAAGAAATTTTCAAATATAACTATTTTTTCTAATTTAGTTATCCATGACTACCGCTGAAAAAATGTCTATCGGAATTTGTAAATAGAGGTAACTTTCAAACTACAATCCAGTTGTGTTAAAAATTATTGTGGCATTATGAATTATCGTTTAGATGACATGGTTAAAATGGTGTATGCTTTGGGGCAAAGTGATGGCAATTGCTTACTGGCATCTAGATTATACGAACAAAAGTTTCCTGGCAGAACACGTCCATACCAGCGAGTATTTCGAGACCTCAAAACCAGATTTGAGGAAACCGGAAAAGTATTTTACAAAAAGTTTGAACGTGCTTGTCCTGTAACGAATGATGAAAATACTCCTGATATTGCATTGCATATTACCGAGAATCCCCTTGTGAGTACACGTATTTTGAGTAAGGAGTTGGGAATATCTCAAAGTAGTGTTTCTCGGATGGTGAGAAAATTCAATTACCATCCATATCAAATGCACCTAATGCAGGAGCTAACTGAAAGATATTTTCCAAGGCGAATGCGGTTTTCCCAATGAGGTGTAGATAAAATCAACCAAGAACCTGATTTTTTTTAGTATGTTCTATTGTCGGACGAAGCCACGTTTCACAATAATGGCCATGTGAATCGACATATTATGCACTATTATGCAACTGAAAATTCTCATTTTGTTAGATATGTCAATCACCAACAACGTTGGTCACTGAATGTTTGGGGAGATATCATTGGACGGCGTGTAATTGGACACTTTTTTTTCAACGGTCATCCCAATGGAAGAAAATATCTAAGATTTCTGCGAAGTCAGTTATTAGATGATATTCCATTGGCAATAAGGCACACTGATGTGCGGGAATACATTGATAATGAATTCCATGCAAAATTGATAGGTAGAGGAGGGCCAGTTCAGTGACCTCCAAGGTCACCGGACCTTACAAAAATTGATCTTTTTCTATAGGGATACATTAAATAGGTTGTCTATGAAAATCCGCCTATAGCTCCGGAGAATATGAAAGCAAGAATTCGTACTGCTTTCAGGGAAATTTCAGAGGACATGCTGGCACATGTGGATACTAATTTAAGAAACAGATTGAGAGTGTGAATTGGTGAAAATGGCAGGCACATTGAACATTTGCTGCATCCATTATTGTAATTTTCTGTCAGATTCGAATAACTATGATTTTTATGCTAAGTTTTATTCCAAATATGATACCAAAGGCGAACATTGTCAATATTTTCTTTGGAAAAATATCCATCTTATGGATGTAGAATATCTCGGAAACGAGTTGTTTTAGATACATGACATAGAGAATGGAAAGTGTAGAATTATTGAAAAGGAGTTGATATAAAGAAAAATATACAGGGTGTTCCTTTTGAAAAAATCAAAATACCGATGTTTGAAAATGGCTAAGTTTGTGTTGTTGTATCGAACATCCTGTATAATTTATTCGAAATTATTGGTATTCTCAATGAACATCATCATATCGACCAAACGATTCTTCAATTATCTTTACTAAATATTCAGAAATGTGAAATAGGTAATTTTTCGAAAAGAAGTCTACAAAATAGATTTCTTTTTAATAATTCGGCAACGCCGCAACGGAATTCTAAATTGAAAAAATCGTTGTGCAGCCAATGGAACAGTCAATCGGAAAATATGAAAATATACCGGATGTTTCATTTGAAAAATAATAACTTTGGTTAGCCACGCATCAATGATGCACCCTGTATGAATGCTAATCATTTTGGAAGGTGGTCTTAGAAGGTCCCTTTGACAAAAAAATAAAAGAAATCGAAATAGTAATACATTAGGGAGCAACGTACCACGGGAATCCTGTTGACTCACCCTGTGTATATTTTTGTTATGTTAGTATATTCGATTGTTAATAAGTTATTTAAATTTGTGTGACATATACTAACCATAACAAAAGAAAACTCCGCCTATGATGGTTCTACCCTCTCTCTCTGTACACTTTACCTTTTTTTTAATTTATCTTTTTACCTTTTTGTAGCTCAGTCGGTACGCCTATGGAGATATGATTTCCCCAATCTCAGGAGCATTGCAGCAGCGCCATCTTCTTCTTTGCTTGAAGTCAATATATTGTTTATGTTTGGAATATTGCTTGTAATATAGTCAAATAATAAATAATGAGTCCAGAAAAAATTAGATCCTTTTTTTTTATTGAAAATATTGCTTAAAAACCAAACTATTCCTGAAATATCTAACTTATTCTAATTGTCTTTTCCAACCAATCAAAATTGAAAATATTTAAAAAAACTATTATGCGCAAAAATGAACATATTCTAAAATAAATATTTATAGGTTATACTCAGTTATTTGTGATGAATAGAAAATTATGTTTTATTGTCAATAAACCAAACAATGTGGCTGTTCGATGAATGTTATCACTTTACTGAGTTTATGACGATAAAGTACCTGTTATGAGTTATACTTTGCACTCACACAAATCCTGGGATGTTCTGTGAATAGTTCATGTGGATGTTCTGCGAATGCTCCCTACTGCTGGCGAAGTCAAATATTGGAAATCTAACATCAAATTCTTGGTAAGTAGTTTCTTGATAGTCTGATTTGATTTAGAACAAAATTTATCATGAAATTTTCTAACAAGCTTTCCTTTTCAGTTTTATTTTTCTTCTCCTCGCTTATTTTTCTTTCTCCCTGGTAACCATCACTTTTTAGTATCTTATATCAATTTTTACTATCAGTACTTTCAATTTAAACACATTATTCTACTTCCTACCTATTATTTTCAAATGTGATCTCTACACATAGTTCTATATACTAAATTTTCTTCATAGTTCACATGTACCATTTTTCTGTTCTCAAATTTCATTATTTTGATCATTTGAAAGGAAAATAATTTGACATTGGCCTGTCATGTGGCCTTTTGATTCTAATTTGTGTACAGGATGTTTCTTGTGTATAAATATAATGTTTAGTTGAATTCTGAATATTTATTTCTAAATTTGGATTTATATATTTCTATAGGTTGTGCCAATTGGATGAACTATTCAAACATAATGATGTTAATAGAAAAACTCTACTGCCACCCTCTTGGATTATCTGCGTCGACTAGAATATGGCCAAAGGTTTTCAAGATGCCAACCGTACAGAAAAAAAATATTAAAACAAACATAGCAGGTATTTAGGCAGTTTTCAAATATCATTGTGCCCTATTTATATTTTTTTATTTGACATATAACTATATCATAATTATATATATATATATATATATATATATATATATAAATATATATTTATATACATATTTATTTTCCGGGTGGATGTGCATGTAAAAATAAAAATAACGAAACAGTATGCACCTTGGATCACAATGAAAACTTTTTAACAAAAAATTATACCGACGAAATACGGAACTGAAAAGTAAAAAATAAAATAAACATTCTTAGTCTCAGTAACTAAGCTCCTAAACTAATGTAAGTAACTACTTTTGAGTCGAAGCCAAACAAACAAGCAAATGAATTAGGAAAGGCGTAAAATGATAGCATCGAGTTGCGCGGTGACATTCTGATCATTTTTTTGAAGTAATTTAATGGTTGTTCGTTTGGCGCCGACTCAAAATTAGTTACTTACATTATTTTAGTTACTGAGACTAGGAATGTTTATTTTATTCTTTACTTTTCAGTTCCGTATTTCGTCGGTTTAATTTTTTGTCAAAAAGTTTTTATTTTTCAATTTTTTGTGGCTAAAATCTTCTAATTACTACCTACTTGTTTTTTTATTACTTCCAAAATACTTACTTACCCACCTTACTTCAACTATTACCAGTTAAATAATATGATTATCTACTTTTACTATTTGTTGTAATATAAATTATTTTTGTTGTTCTGGTTAGTTTATTTCATTACTTTGTATATCATTCCATCCCCTCATAGAATATAATAATATTGTGATAATGACACTAGCGATCTGTCATTGTCAACTACATATGTGTGCCAATGTTCACAAGTGAAAAATCAATTATCCCCTATTTTTCTACCCGTGAGAGTGGATAATTCCATTCGAAATCCAAATATGATCAACTATGAGGTATACCCTATCTGATAAAAAGAGAATGATCCAAATCGAAGATCCCAGTACAAAGTTATGCCTGATAGAATCGGTTAACGGACCAGAATTCAGAGGGTGAGTGGTCAATATCCTTCATTTTGCTACCCTTAGGGGTGGATTTCATCTTTTCAATGGGACCAACTTCGAAGGAAACACTATTCACTGGAAAAAGAATTATCGGAATCAGACGCCTCAGTGAAAAGTTATGCGTGATCATACATAAAAAAATTAAATATACGCGTCGAATAGAGAACCTCCTCCTTTTTGGTTTCGTCGGTTAAAAACCCCTTTCACCCCTTTAGGGGTTGAATTTTCATAAACACTGAAATGCGTATTTTTGTATTTGTATAACACTGACCACAAATACCACAACTCAAAAACGAACGGTAATCTTATAGAAATTTTTAACCTCCATTTCACCCCCTTTAGCGTTGAACTTTCCAAAACCCTGAAATACACGTTTCTTTATCTGAAAAGAAGAGCCCAAATACCAATTTATATGACTCTAACTTCAAAAGTAACGGAATCCTAATTGCAAACTTCCCCTCCCCTATTTTACCTCTTTAGGGGTTGAATTTCTAAAAACACCGAAACATGTAATTCTGTATTTGTAGAAAAGACACCAAAAACCAATTTTTATGACTGTAACTTCAGAACTAATGGAACTCCCATACAAACTTTCAGCCCTTTGGAACACATGAATTTTTGTATTCCAAACAAATGCCAATTTGTATGACACTAACTTCAAAACTCTTATACAAACTTTCAACCCCCATTTTACCACATTTAGGGTTTTATTTTGAAAAACCGTGAAATACTTGTCTTCATCTGAAATGAAAGCTAGTAATCTAGCACCGTTGTCGGTATTTTCACGTACGTATATCCTTTGACAAAGTAGCCAAGCAGCACTTTTTCTTGCGACTTAATTCTCAAATATTGAGTTTTGGACTAAAAACTCATTTTTATCAACGTGAACTATAGCTTATGGCATTTTTTTGAAATTGGATTTGTAGTTTCAGAGTTAGTAGTTACAAACAAACAAATTTTACCTCTTTATAATATTAGTATAGATTAGAGCTATATAAATGGAAAAACACTAAATTGCAGTCACATCATGACTGCTATAAAACGGCCAGTAATTTTACTACATCAGCAAGCAGAAAAGAAAACTTATTATCAACATATTTTGCGAACACAAAGTGTTAAAACAAGATTTGGATGAACTTGGATCACCTAGACATTCGCAAGAAAAAACAACAGTGCCAGCAAAGTTAACGATTGTGAATGCATTCGATGATTTTTTCGTAAATGAAATTTCAAAAGGCTCAGCTGATCGAGAAGCCATTAATTTTTATCGCGAGAACACACTAGGAAATGAAGTGAACTTTTTTTTCTTGCATTTTCACAAGATTGTGTTCAAAAGACCCTTTTTAATTCGAAATCAAAAGTACATCTGATGTGTTGTCCATATATTCTCTTCATTATAATAAAAATCTCATACATTTTTGTATTTTGAATAGCGTTTATCCAGAAGACTAGAATTGTTCAACTATTAGCAGAAAAAGGAACTGGAAATTTTCCTATAGTGATCTGGAGACTCTGGGAAGATTTTGATAGCGTCGAAGACATTCTTTGCTGGTTTAATTAATCTACTGTTGTTACTATTGATGAGTGAATTGACTTGTTTTTATCTCTAACAGTGATGGGAATTATGTTCAGTCTTTTTACTGTTTGTGTCAGTTCCATCGTTGGTAAATTGGTCTCGTTGGTGGTTTCCATGTTAATGTCATCTTCATTACCTATAATTCGGTTATGGTATTATTATTTTCTCACGTTTCGGGATACCCTGTATGATTTTGGATTTTGTGTGCTCTTCCGCTAACAGAGGCGCACTCAGGAGCTGGACCAGCTTTCGGATCTTGGTGCATGTCATCTTCTGACATGACATTTGTCAAATTTTCGCACTTATTTGAAAGCTTTATATTATGAGCAGATTCATTGTATGAACTGTATGAGCTCCTACAATGAGCGGAATTCATTATAGAGTTGGTTAAATTACCTTTGGTGGCTAGCAATGCCAAAAATTGATCTTTTCTGTGCTTTTTTGAGGACGGGACATGTTTGTTTTATTTTATTTTTACCAAAACTACCCAGCAACTTATAAAGCATAGTTCTCTCTTGTCTCTCTCTCTCTGGCCAAGAATCTATTTTCTGTTTTCCCCTTGAAAAACGTTACACTCAAATTCGACCCGGAAAGTTTACTCTCATCGTGTCCAAAGAACATACTTTGTTTTTCTTCATTGCACATTATATTTCCACTGTGTTATGAAAAGAACTATTTGCACATAAATCTTTATACATAGCAGCAAAATATAAACTAACACACACTATTCAGACACAGTGTGATACAGGATTAATTGAACTTGTTTTGGTTTATTTATTTCGTTATTATAACTCGTGTGTAAATAAACGATGATGATAATGTGATCATATTTCCTTTCATAATAAGAAAAGCGTATACATGAATTTTGAATCCTTTGAAGGCAATGCGAGTCAATTTGTGAGAGTGCAAGACCGTATATAGAATCACACCACGACAATTTCAAAAAAAAAAACTCACAAAGTTTTTGTTTTAGTTGAGTGGAAAGGATATTTCTATTTGGGAAGAACTGCCCAAAGACATTGAATGGACAAAGTTTGACATGAGTAACTGAGGTGTCTGTTGAATTATGGTTCTGAATCAAAATAAAGCGCGAAATTCTTGCTTTCAGAAACCAATGGAAGAAACTTGTTAAGTTGAATATTCGTTCTACGCAATTTTTCTTTGAATGCTAACAACACGAAAGTTACCTATTTTCGCTTATTTGCTGTATTAGAGTTGATTTCCGAGAATTTTAGGAAAATCCAGAGCATCTGATAACCCCGCGTTTTCAAGTAATTCCTACTTCAATATGGCGAAGTAGTAACAGGTGTATGTAGTGCTCTTGCGAAAAGTACGAAATATTAGGAAATTACAATAAGGTAATTCAAAGCGATATTATCACTATTTCTGTAAATCATATCATTGATTTGCTTGAAATCTATCATTTTGCATTGAAGAGCAATGACTAATAGCATACCACAATTTCAGAGGCCCCTTTATATTTGAAATTAGGTTCAAAAGCTTTCAATGAAATGAAAAAGCGCCATATTAGAAGGCAAGAGCCTTAAATATGGAGTTCCCCTCAGAAAAAACACAAAATGCTGAAAAAGGACCGTGTCCAATCCTCACAAAAAAAGAAGAACAGCCATTAGGTAATCGGCCGTCAGAAAGCCACAAGGCTTTCATTGAAGAGAAGAGGATATTCAAGCATCTGTTATTTTTGGAACCTAAAATACAAAATTGAATGGAAAAGGTGTATCATAGAAGGCAAGTGCTTCGAATATGGAGTTCGATATAGCAAAAATTAAAAAAACTGAAAAAGGACCCTGTCTGAACTTTACAAGCTAATTTAATTTATGTAACTTGTGGATGAGTTGGGTGGGTAGGTAATAGGTATGTGGTTATTTTGAAACTGCTCGTTGTCATATTACCAAAAGCATTCTTTACGAAAAATATGTTTTTTTGAGGAAAATTATGGTTTTTGGTACGGACAAATCTAACTTCCAAAATTATGTCATCTGATATCCAAGTGAATTGAGTACAACAATAAAATTTGTACTTCGCAGGTTTTAGCAAGTTTAACCATATAAAATAAAAGGTAATTCTGAAAAGAGGATACAACATCCCTAGTCATTGCATGACATAATATTGGGGAAGATTGTGTAAATATCTAGCAAAACATATACACCTGACATTAAAAAGACAACATAGAAATATATTCTCAGTCTACAACAGATTTAGCATCATAACTTCATAAACTGAAAAGACGCCACTATACAAAATAGTTGAAATAGATCCACATAACTATCCGGTACCTACACAACTCTTCCACGAATGTTCTAAGTTGTATATTTGCCAAACAGTATCACCTCCATGCTAACTTATCGGTTAAAACTAAATTATAATTCTAGGCCAGGGTGCGTGCATAAACAAATGACATTCACACTGACGCTAGTAGTATCAAATGGCAGTCAGTCGTCTTGCTGGCTCTGCGCAAAAGCAACCGCATTAATGCTGCTTATTGGTATTGCTAGTAACGTGCTACAGGCAAGAACACTTCAGACTGACTGACGGGTTACTTCATCGTTTTTTAACGTGATGAGTTCAACCAAATTTATTTTGAAAAAATTCACCTAAAGAGGCAAAAAACTCAATAAATATTATATTGGTCAATCCGATATGGGAATTTTTTTCAGAAGATCATTTAGTTCAATAATTATTTGATTATAGATGATTCTCTGAGTAGCCATAAAAAAAAGTCTGAAAAAAGGTTTTTAGATCCCTATAACTAGCCTTTTCAAATGATCCTCGAAACACACTCCAAAGAAGAGAATGCCATAACCTAAGATTCGTGTCATGCCAAACAAAACTATGTACGTGAAAACAGTCTCTAAGCAATATGGCTGCGACTGGCAGATACGTGAGTGACGAGACCCCCGGCCAACTTCAATGCAGTTGTAGCATGAATGATAATCCAAAATTAACATAACAATTCAAATACAAAATGATTCCTCAATAGAGATATTCAGAACACGTGATAAAGCCCCTTCAAAAATGCCCGCTGGAGTACATACAAGGCCAAGGATACGTGGATATCAGTATTTTGTTTTATGTTTGTCTGCGTGTTATGTATAGGGTTCCGATTGGTGTGCCTTATTATGAATCCTGCAAGGTAGAACAAATATTTTTATTCTGACGTATGGGACCTTATTTGAGAAAAGATGTACAGAAGATTTCAAGAAAAATAGGCCGACAAAACATTTCGCCCCGTGAGTTAAGGGCGAGAGTTGTTGAGATTGCCTTGATACCAGAAGATTGATTTGTTGAAAATATGAACAGGATGTTCATGAAATCAAATATGGAATCATCTGCGACTGAAAGATACACTTTAGTCACTTTCTTCCATCGTCAAGATAACGTCTCGTGGGGTATTCATGTTGAAAATTGAAACATTCTCAATTGATTATTGAATAGGAAGATTTTTCTGTGAATTGAAAAATCCACGATAAGAATGAAGTTATTTTCTTGTGAATGTCTAACAAAAAACAACTACTTCTCTGGCTAAAGCCACGCTGGACATTGAACTACATCTGATAGAAATTCTGAAAAGACCCTAACTCAAAAGAAAAAATCTGAAATTGAAAATTAGCATTTTTATTCAGAAAGTTATTCGATTTTCTATTATAGTCTCAATTAAGAAAAAAAAAAATCTATTCAATATTCAATTGAGAATGTTTCCCTTTTCAACCAGAAGATATTCAGGTTGAAATAATCTGGTGTATTTTCAATCATTGGGGTTTCACAATCTATTCCGATGTGAATTAACAGCAAAATATCAAGAAATTGCAAATGTTATCACCCACATGATGTTCTGGTATTAATGTTGCCCTAAAATGGTATGTATGAAATATATATTCAGAAAAATATTTTTCCGCAATATTTATTGTATGTACCATTGTTCAATAAATTCCAATCTCAATTTTTTTATTTCTTTTTCTTACCTGAAGAAAAAATATAAACACCCTCCCTATTATCAAATTCTCTGGAAATAAATGGTTATTATTGAAAATACACAATTGAATATAAAAAAACTTCATGAGAATACATCGGAATAATCTTTATTATCACTAATATTATGTCAACAACTGATTAATTACAAATGAAACTCTATATAGATGTGCAAATACACTCAAACAGTTTAATTTTTGTTCGAAGTTACGAACTGATCGGATCGTTCGTAAAATCTAATCTGTGCCTGAAAGTTAAGCTTTAACCCCTATTTTCCATCGTTCAAGATAACCACTGAAACAGTGTTGTATCACACCCCCCCGCCCCAAAAAAAAAGGATTCCAAAATGGTGTAATATCACACCAGTTGAAGTCGCAATGAAATCAAATTTTTTGGTGTATGTATACCAGAAACCAGTTTGTTTTCACCAAGGTAATGTTAACAAACACTGGCTAAATGTTGAGTATATACTAAAGTTTTATTTTGCTTCACCAGTTGCATAACACTAGCTTGGTGTCATAGGATAGAATCAGTGGTGTTGTAAATACATCAAAGAGGTGTTTTTCACACCTTCATAGTGTTTGTTTAAACCATTTTGGGAACAAACCCCACAAATTTCGATCGATATACACCACATATATGAACAAAAGCACCACGGAAGTGTCAATTTTGAACGAGCCACATCACTTATAACTCATTCCTGGTGTCATTCGACACCACGGACTGGTGAAGAAAATGTCAGTGTTATTTTTCACTAAAAAAATTAGGACCTATGAGGACACCGGACGCTGTTAGCTGGTGTTGGCTGGTATGAATAGAGAAAAATTAATGCATATAGTAACTACTTGATAAAAACGAATGGAAAAATATTCAATTAGTCAGAAACTTGTATTAAAAGTTAAGCCTATCTAAAAAAAATATTGATACTTCTCTATACATTCTTGACGTTTCGGGAACTGTATATCCGTTCCCGTTTTCAAAAGTCTTTTGAATTTGAATGAAATTTCTCAGTTCTCGCTGTATTTCTTGCAATATTTTTCGACATTATTCATAAAAGATGACGATGGAAAAATATTGCGAGAACTGTGAAATTTCAAATATACTCAAAAGATTTTTGAGAACGGGAACAAATGCAGTTACCGAAACGTCAAAAATGTATAGATAAATATTCTTCAGTTCAATATTTTTTTCTGATAGGCAAAACTTGGAATACAACATGTTACTAACTGATTGAATTTTTTTCTATTCGTGAAAAATAATGTAATGTACGCAGTAACTTATCGGGCCAAAATAATTTCTTGCCCTTGTATAGATATCCTGATCCATTTAATTTTGCATCATTGCATGGCCTTTCTCAAGAGATTTGTTTTCAGATGGTCGAACGTTATTATCCCAAAAAAGTGGCAAAAATGAGTATCTTTCTACAAAAAGTAATCTTCAAACAATATTTGCCTACTTCTTTCTACTTTTTTTGATTTGTTTATACCTTTTAAAAATTTCTCGTGATAATACCTACTTTTCTGCTCCCAAATGCACTCATTTTACCGATTTGAACATCTATATTGTTTGAAATAGCACAAGCAGTGCTTAGCGCACCTTATAGACTCTCCCCCTTTGAGTCGCGCTGAAGACTACTTCATGTTGCATTTTTATGGACTGGAAGTTTTGAAATGAAAATAAACCGACGATTTCCAAATTTAAAATTCTAAAATATAAGTGAATTCGTCACTGATTCACTCACTACCCAAGTAGCATTTTAGCGGCCATAATTCTGGAAAACTATGAGGTGTTTGACCACAACCCCTGCCACGTAATATACACGGTTCTATCACGTGGCGGCTACCAAAATGGGGAACACTTTTTTGGTGGCTGCTACGTTCCGATCTACGTTCCTGGATCTCAGATAGCCACATTCCAACTACATTGTGGTCACCTGGCAAAAACGTGGATATGTAGTGGTCGACACTAGATACGTTAAACAAGTGATTGCGTTTGTGTAAATAATATGTAGTTCGATCTCTCTTCGGCAACATATTTTTATGATAAATGTTCCTCATTCTTCCATTTTGCCTGATTAATTTTTAATACTCGATCAACTATAAAAATGTATAACATATGAACATACAAACGCGTAAGTAAGTATATTTAATTTGGATACTTCTGATCGGGATAAAATTAAAACGATTGAAAGTTTTATGTGAAATATGGGTATTGTAGCTCGATTGAGAGCACGCGCCATCTGAATACTCTTTATTTAAGGAAAATATTATAATTTTGGAAATAACTCGCCTCTGATATTATGCTTGAATCGCTCAAACATTGTTTTATCATTCATGGTTAGTTACTTACGTAATAAATTACTACGTTTGATGCAGTGCTGACGACAAATAAATCTTTATTGAATATTTCGATCATTTCTGTGATAATGGCGACCCAGCATATTTCTGTAAATATGGCGGCTTTTGGAGACTAACTTTGAAGTGTCAGAAAGTTTAAATATACCACTCTGAAGCTCCTGCCATCTTGAAGTGCCCAGTGGAACTGAATCATTAATTTTTCCACCACTGGAAAGTGGCACCCACGCCGCAGGCCCATGACTCACCACTTCAAAGTTATAACCTAAAAATTACAATAGGTCTTATACCCTTGAAAGAGGCGAACACGTCGGCCTATTATAGCCTGCCACTTCAAAGTTATAACCTCGACATTGCGGGAACATGTTCATTAATTGTTGAAAAAGGACATGTAGCAAGTATAGTGGATTCATGCAACTCCAATCAACAACTGTATCAAGTATCAAGTAACAAATATCAATTAACAAGTATCGAAAATGATGGCATTTATGCAAACAGAATGAACAATTAAGGTATAAATATTAAGCAGGAGCACAAGTCAGAGATCCAATCTATTTAAAGTATCCTTTTTATACAAAATCAGGAGAAATTAACTTTTGAAAACGCATAGCCCATTTGATTTTGAATGAATATCATTCACGTAACAGGTAATACGAACTTTTTGTAAGCCACAATAAAATAATTTGAGAAAAAGTAGGTTAGTTTTCGTTATCGCACGGACCAATCGTCACTTCAAAATCAAGGAAAATTATCTATTGAAAACGCATAACCCATTTCATATTGAATAAATATCATTCATGTTTCACGTAACAGGTTAAACTAACTTTTTGTAAGCCACAATAAAATAATTTGAGAAAACGTAGGTTAGCTTTCGTCATCGCGGAATGGTGAATTTTGAAGGTTATTGTAATTTGTATTGACTTTTATCAAATGCCGTACTGTGGCTATCCATTATGGAGATAGCAAGAACGTGTCAACCATCACCACATATCACAATCAACTGCCTGCCACATTGAAGGTTTTATGGAAGATACCAAAACGTCACCGAAACTATCATACTCTCTTGAAAGTGACTGTGACTTCTAAGTGATATTTAAGTGGTACAGGATGGTTACCGCAACGGATATCTTTCACTTTTGAGTTTAAAAACCTTTGAAGTGATTAGCTCAATGGCCTCAATGTTTCAGACGCCTCAAATGACACTAATAAGTTATAAAACTGTGGAGTGGCTACCATAGATGGGAATTACGTGACTACAACCATACAAATATGAGATTTCAGTTATTCTCACTGTATAGGGGTAGATCTAGTGTTGATTACGTGATAACCACCGAGTCGAAGTTGCAGTATCAGTTTCCGTCACTATAATTCTGCTTGGATAACTGCTCATATAACATCCTGAGCACGCAAAGTGATCTTAGGAGGATGCCATTTGGGACAAAAAAAGCAAAATCTGATACTTTCCCTCTTTCAACCTTCAAAATGAAGGAGTGAGATCTCTACGCTCAATCGCTGGCGTTTTCGCCATGATCCATTATCGATTTAAAACTTCACATAAATACAGGGTGATTCAAAGGTACTTTGACAAACTTCAGGAGGTGATTCCTCACAATACTCTAATATGAATTGTCCAAATAAATATATGTCCGGAAACGCTTCGTTTCCAAGATACAGGGTGTTGAAGTTTTATTTTTATTTTCGTTATTTTTTCAATAATTTTCGAAATACTGACCTTAATTAAACGAAAATTGGTTTCGAGAAGTTTTTTGAGGTGTCGAATTCGAACCTGATGTTATTGATGCTCCTACTCGTAGGGGGCGCCACCTACACGTCTTTTTCTTTTTTGAAGATTCATAACTTTTTTGAGCGTACTTCTAGCACATTTCTCAGTAGAAAAATAAATTCCTCTATCATATCTACGTAACAAACTACCCCTGTTACAAGTCGCTATAAGCAACCGTTTACTAGATATTTGGAGTCGATTATTTGATAATCGATGCGTGTTGAAGTTATTACCATTATTTTGCATTTTTCACAAAAGTGCTTAGGTAATGAATTTGTCGTATAAGTGGGTAGTTTTGGTTTTTTGTAGGGGGCGCCACCTATTCTATTAATTTCTACTCGTTTGAAATAGTTATTTTTGTATCAAAGGTGCAAAATCTGTATTTGTTTTAATAAAATTTGCAAGAAATATCAACATTTTATTTCGAAAAATTTTGAATATGTAGAATAAAATAAAATAAAGAAAACTCAATTGTATTCAAATGAATTGTTCAAAGTGTCCACCTTCAGCAAAGATACAGGCATTCAGTCTTCTAGTCATTGAATCTCGTACCCGCTCAAAAATTATTTGTATGTTTCTTTTTGTTTTACAAGCGTCTACTATTCGGTTTCTTAGATCTTCCTCGTTCGCTACTGGAGTTTTATAAGCTAGTGACTTCAAATGTCCCCAAAAATAAAAATCTAGCGAGTTTAGATCTGGGGACCTTGGTGTCCACGCCTGGTTAGGTTCTTCTACACCCCTACCGATCCATCGATTTGGATAGACAGAGTTGAGGAATTCCCTGGCTACAACGCTAAAATGGGCCGGAGCCCCATCATGCATAAACCACATGCGGATACAAATTTCCACTGGTACATTCTGAAGGAGACCCGGCAACTCATTTTCTAAAAAGTCTCTGTAAGTTGCGCCATTTAGTCGGAACGGAAGGAAGAAAGGACCTATCAAGTAATTATCAATTATTGCCGCCCATACATTTACAGAAAATTGATACTGATAATGTCTTTCACTAACTGCGTGCGGATTTTCCCGAGCCCAAACATGGTTGTTATGAAAGTTTGTGATAGCATTTCAGGAGAAGTTTGCCTCGTCCGTGAAGAGTACATATCTTTAAAATTGAGGATTCCCAGCCAATTTTCTCAAAAACCACTGACACATAGTAATGCGTTGGGAAAAGTCTCGTGGCAAAAGAGCTTGTACCCTTTGAATATCGTATGAATAAAATTGTTGATCGTGGATAATTCTCCAAACTGTGGACTGAGTAGAATTGAGAGCTTCAGCAATGATTCTTGTACTTGTTTCTGGATTCTCCTCGAGAGCGTTCAAAACAGCTTCTTCCAATTCTATGGTTCGGACTGCTCGTGGTCTTTCAATAATATCAGCTGCCCTCTCAAAGCTACCTGTTTCTGCCAAACGACGGTAGAGACTGGTAAATGTTGGTGCTGAAGGCAGTACTGGATTAGGAAATCGCTCCTGGTAAATACGTCTTGCTTCGCGCGCATTGCCATCCGCAAGGCCATAAACGAAATGCATATCGGCTAAATGAGCATTATTGTTTAAGTAATACATTTTTTCAAAATTAGTGTTTTAAAACTTACAGAAACTTCAACAAAACAACAAAACGTTTAACTGTCACATAATATGTAATTACCAAAACTACTTACTCAAACGTCAAATACATTTCCTAAGCATTCTTGCGAAAAATGCAAAATAATGGTGATAATTTCAACACGCATCGATTATCAAATAAACGATACGAAATTTTCAAGTCCAAATATCTAGAAAACGGATGCTTATAGCGACTTGTAACAAAGATAGCTTTTTCACGTAGATATGATAGAGGAATTGATTCATCCACTGAAAAATGTGCTAAAAAAAATTATGAATCTCCAAAAAAGAGAAATACGAGTAGGTGGCGCCCCCTAAGAGTAAGAGCAATAATAACATCAGGTTCAAATTTGACACCTCAGAAAACCTCTTGATACCAATTTTCGTTTAATTGAGGTCAGTACTTCGAAAGTTATTTAAAAAAAAACGAAAATAAAAATTAAATTTTAACATCCTGTACTTTGGAAACGAAGCGTTTTCGGACATATATTTATTTGGACAATTCATATTAGATCATTGTGAGGAAATTTGTCAAAGAACTTTTGAATCACCCTGTATACAGATAAACAACCACGCACACATCTTATGGGAAAAAGTCTTTTGGTGAAAATGGCTGGTTTCGATATGTTGTAGCTGGAGCCATCCTGAGTAAAAGTATCTATTGGTCCAACTCGATCGTATCACCAGATTCGGCGCTAGAGGGCGCCAAATCATGAATTTTGTTATTTTTGGACAAATTCAGCTGAATAAAAAAATATCAATATTTCATTTATATTCAATATTGTGTGCGACTGGGCATTCCTAAAATTCGTGAGATTTTTTTTTACATAATACAGAAAAAAAACGCGACTGTTTTTCTACAGGGTAGTCAACAATATACTCAATTCTTCAGTGAATGAATTTGCCTACCAGGTTATAAGTTTATTGAGTTTATCATTGAGGATAAATCAGAATGGTTTGTTGATCGACCCAAATATAATAATGCCATGAATACTGAGTGTTTGGAATAATGAAGGGTCCATATTATATATATATATATATATATATATATATATATATATATATATATATATATATATATGTAATTACTCCAAATCACGAGTTTTATTATTTTTGGGTGAATACAAATGAATGAAAAACATCTACAGCTTATTTGTAATCGAAATTCAACTGTTGTTCAACTGAGCGTTACTAAGATTCGTGATTTATTTTTCTATAAAACAAAACAAAAATATTTTCTATACGGTAGCTTCCAATATACTAAATTTTTAGGTGAAAGAATTCGCCTTCGAGACTATGAGTTGATTAAGTTAATTATTATTGACGATCGATCAGAATAGAAGTTGATTGATCAAAATGAAATGTATTGAAAATACAGAGTGTTTCACCATTTAATTTGAATAATTTCTCTTCTCGAGGATTCAATCATGAGTTCGTCCTCAACAGAGAGCTGAACTCATCTCCTATTAACCCAACTTCGGCGATAAAAGGCGCCAAATAATCAATTTTGTGTTTCTGTAGGACTAAGCAAGCTTCAAAATATGAATATATTTGCATTCAAAGAAATATATCTGATGTTCTGAGGGTATTGAGTATATTTCCCTCGACTATATATTTGAAATGAATGAACTGAGTTTACCCATCTGAATTCAAGGAGAATTCAATCATAGGCATTGAGTTATTAAACAATCCCTCGATTAAAAACCCAGAGGAACGTATATTGTTCATAATTTGTTGGATATCTTATAATTCGGTGACATTAGGGTAGTAGGTACTTTTTTCTAGTAGATATGATGATTCCGAACTATTACTGTAAGAAAAAAAATAAGCTATTTAGAAAAAAGTATTTTGAAATTTTTCATATATACCTATGCCTGATCTACAAACATATTCATTGCATGATTTGAGTTCAGCTGTTGCCCTCTGTTCGAAGCGTCATGTATCATATTGAGAAGTTGCAAACTAGGATATCTGATATCAGCCTCATATCTGGCATATATGAGGAACCACAACACACTAGCACATTATCCCAGGGTCCTAGAGCCTTGCTCGCATGTGTAGTAATATCCATCGATCAAATCATTCCAACTCAGTTTCTAGACTTCCTCAGACCTCTGTTTTTCAGTATTGAATGCGAATGATATATTCGTTACAAATGACACACGAATTGCTGTGCTTTGTATCAAAACATTCATCCTCACACACAAGCTGGATCCTGTTCAGTTGCGACTATTTCATCATTGAAGTAATACTATAATATCCAAGAAAGATGAACATTTCGACGTATAATTGATGCAATGAACTTTTCTCGACATCATCTTGTAACTAGCCCATCCAGAATAACTAGCCATTGTTTTTCGTCATGTACGTTTTAATAGAAAATAATTTTATTAAAAATAAAATTAAAATGAAATAAAATTGTATTTCGTGCATAAAATAATTTATTAAATTCGTAGCAAAGCGCTTTCGACCGTTAGGTCATCATCAGTGCGTACCTGAAAGTAAGTACTATTGATAGAGACTAAGTTACTGAAAAGTTTTTTGAGAAAGAAAATTGACATATTTTAAATGTGAGGTTACTTACTCGTCAGGTGTACAAGAAGCCAAAAAGACCATAAAATATCTCATGATCAATGAAAGTTATATAGGTTTACGTGACACACATGTTAAAATACCTATTCTTGGCCAGGATCAAAATTGAGATTACAATTTTTCTCTTTATCTTTTAAAAGCCATTGTTGATGTGTGATAGCTGGACCCAAGTGACAAGATTGACAATTGACAAGTGAACTATGAAGTAGATTGACAAGTGAAATATGAAGTAGTTTGGCAGGGAACACCAAACCATGGAGATATCAGAATCAAGAAAGGAATATCCCTGTCATACGAAAACACACTAGAAGATGATCAATCTAATGATGATAGTCCTCATAAGATTGATCATCTCCCCCACACTGTGTTATGGGCGGTTTCATCGGCTCCGATGAAAAGCAGGAGTTTGTGGTCCTCACAGTTTTTAACCAAAGCCCTCACTTGTTCTGATGGTGGAGGGCTTGTAAGGCATGTTATGCTGTTATGTCCCTGTCACAGAATCCTATAAGATTCAAGACGTTCAAATCATTCCGGGCAATAATGCAGGATCTGGCGTTCCCACAGTTTAGATTATAAATAAGCTTACCCTTGGATGTTCCGAGGCCTGATACTCGCCCTTTGACCAGCCATGGTTCTTGTATTAGGGTTACGTCAGTGTTGCCCTGTGCAAATATTCTGCACATGGTTTCAGTAGCAGCCTTACTATGCTGCAGGTTGGCTTGAACTGCCCGCAGCATCAGGAATGTTCCTGTTCCGGCTAACTTGCTCGGAATTTACCTGCGTGAGCCCCAGGAATGCTTCCATTCCCCTGACTTGCAGGTTCATCAAGGAGGTCTCGTCGATTTGGAAGACAAGAGTTAGACCCGAGGCCTCCTCTTGTCTCTTGATGACAAGCCATTCTTCAGTATCTATCCCCATGTTCTGGGTTTTGATGAGCTGAAGAATCTTTTTGGTTTCCATTTTACCAAATGGCTTTGGAATCCATACCACTACCTTGGAGGTATTCAGGATGTCCTTGGCTAGCCCTACTTTCAGGACCTCCGTATCCCAAGGTATCAGTCCGGGGATACTCTCACCACCCTAGCCGGCGCCGAATCTCCGAATTTGTGAATTATCAAACAACTTGAGAAAATTGATTTGCTTTTTATTTACGAGAAACTTTTACGTATCCGTTTATGAGATACTTCAATCATTTGCTTGGACCTGGTCCACCCGAAATCTCCCATGTTTCTTCTCCGGGTGAAGGGAATAAGTGTTGTTTTGTTCGGATTTGCCCTTAGGCTCTCTCTGTTACACCATTTCTCTACTGTCCTCAGTGCATTTTGCATTAGCTCTGAGGTTGTTCGAGTATTCTTTCCTTTGATGAGGATGACCAAGTCATCTGCATACCCTTGAGAGTAATACCCTTGATTATTCAGAGAAATTAGCAGTTTATCTACAACCATGTCCCACAGAAGGGGAAAGTATGCCCCCCTGTGGGGTACCTCTGGAATTTTCAACCTGGTCTGTTTCTTCGAACATGTTGGCTTGGACCAGTCTATTGTGAAGCATTGAGTGTATCTACCTGCAGGTGGTTTCGTCAATGCCTTTTCGAGTGACCGCAGAGACCAAAGTTCCAAAGGAGGTGTTGTCGAAGGCTCCTTCGATGTCTAGGAAAGTGCATGGTGCAATTTCTTTGTTTGCTAGAGACTCTTCAAGCTTCGTAACAAGCTGATGAAGTGCAGTCTCGCATGATTTTCCTGTTAGATAGGCATGTTGGTTTTGATGTAAAGGCCGTTCTACAAGAGCGGTTTCCCTTATGTCTCTATCTATCAGTTTTTCAAAGTTTTTCAGAAGAAATGACGATAGGCTTATTGGTCTGTATGCCTTTGCCTGGTCGTATGAGTCCCGTCCAGGTTTTGGAATAAAGACCTCGTATTCAGTTTTCCAGTTCTGGTGCTAGATAATCAACTCCGATCTGAAGTAGTATGGGAAATACTCCATCTGGGCCCAGAGACTTGTAAGGCTTGAAGGACTATGCCCACACTACTTTTGAGTGAGTTACCGCTCGTTTAGCCACTTTCCAGTCTGCCCTTTTTGACCTCAATTGAAGGTTTGCAGGGATTTAATATCTGGTGACAGTGGATGCTGGGAAGTGTATATGGAGCAAGAGTTCTATAGTTGCCTTCCCAGTGTTGGTGTGATTGTCATTGGGTTTTTTTGAGAGTCCCTAATGGATTGTTGGGGTCTTTGGAAAGGATGCGGTGGAGTCTTGCTCTTTCTGAGGTTTGTTCTATGTCCTCACAGAACTTCCTCCATTACTTTCTTTGTTCCCCTTTAATTTTTTTGTTGTATTCTGTGAGAGTTTTGGAATAATCCTCCCAGTCACCAGTTTTTTTCGCTCGATTAAATAGTTTGCGCGTCTTATTTCTAAGATAGGTGAGTTCGGTGTTCCACCAGCTCACTTTACCTTCAGTGGTGCTGCGCTTTGAAGGGTAGTTGTTATGATATGAAGTTATTATGGCCTCCTGTAACATTGGGGAGGTTTGCTCGATTTCATGAATCGTATTTAGTTAGGTTTAACATTTTTGAAATTTGTGAGATTTGCCTTGAGTTCCTCCGGCCAGTTGTTTTTTTTATGATCCCGTAACATTACTGCAGGTTCATTGGCATAGTCAATCCCCACATGTATGTGTCGGTGACCTGAGTTTGAAGGTTCCTCAGATACTGCCCATTTGCCGACGTGCCAAACCACCAAAGAAGAGCCCAAAGTGATGTCAATGATTTCCCGTCTGATACGGGTTACGAAGGTTGGCTCATTGCCTCTACTGAGTACTTCCAGGTTACTGAAGACAATAAATTCAAGCAATGACTCGCCTCTTGTGTTCGTGTCGGTGCTCCCCCATACTGTGTTAGGGGCGTTTGCATCGGCTCCGATGATAAGCTGGAGTTTGTGGTCCTCACAGTGTTTAACCAAAGCCCTCACTTGGTCTGGTAGTGGAGGGCTTGTAGAGTCATAAGGTATGTTATGCTGTTATGTCCCTGTCACAGAATTCTATTAGATTCAAGACGTTTAAATCATTCCGGACAATAATGCAGGATCTGGCGTTCCCACAGTTTAGATTATAAATAAGCTCACCCTTGGATGTTCCGAGGCCTGATACTCGCCCTTTGACCAGCCATGGTTCTTGTATCAGGGCCACGTCGGTGTTGCCCTGTGCAAATATTCTGCACATGGTTGCAGTAGCAGTATGCTGCAGGTTGGCTTGAACTGCCCGCAGCATCAGGAATATTCCTGTTCCGGCTAACTTGCTCGAAGTTTACCTGCGTTAGCCCCAGGAATGCTTCCATTTCCCTGACTTGCAGGTTCTTCAAGGAGGTGTCGTCGATTTGGAAGACATGAGTTAGACCCGAGGCCTCCTCTTGTCTCTTGATGACAAGCCATTCTTCAGTATCTATCCCCATGTTCTGGATTTTGATGAGCTGAAGAATCTTTTTGGTTTCCATTTTACCAAATGGCTTTGGAATCCATACCACTACCTTGGAAGTATTCAGGATGTCCTTGGCTAGCCCTACTTTTAGGACCTCCCCCTCCCAAGGTATCAGTCCGGGGATACTCTCACCACCCTAGCCGGCGCCGAATCTCCGAATTTGTGAATTATTAAACAACTTGAGAAAATTGATTTGCTTTTTATTTACGAGAAACTTTTACGTATCCGTTTATGCGATACTTCAATCATTTGCCTGGACCTGGTACCCCCGAAAAAAAAAAAACTGGGTACGTGCTTGGAACACCATGATCTCAAATTTTCAATATTCAATCATGGAAGGGTATAGTTCTGGTGTGAAATCAAATCAGTGTTTCTAATAGTCTGGAATCGAAAAAGACACCAAGATTTTTCTTAGAGTGTAGTTGGTGATTATTGAAAATGGTATTCTAGTGTCACTAAGACGAATTGCTATTTTTTAAATGAATGCAGTCTATTTTATCATTGTAACAAAACGTTTTTTCTCTGAAAAAAAACAATTTGGTAGAATTCATCAAAAAGCTGACTGAGTCTGTTAGGTCAGTCATATGTTTTACCCAATGACAAATAAATTTGTATTATCAGCATACTTAATTTATAACGTTTTGTGAATTTTTATCCGTTATTATAATTATATCGTTTATCGAAATCCTAAATAATGAAGAACCTAGTATATTATCCTTGGATATTTCCCAAGCACCACACCTCACGATTTTTCTGTTCTACTTCTACTATTTGTTTGCGATCTGTTAAGTATGAGTTGATCTCTCCATGAACGTTTTCTGTGATGTCATATTCATGAAGTTTTTCCAATGAAATTTTATGATTAATGCAATCAAATGGTTTAGAGAGGTCCAGACAAATTCCGCGGGAGACACCCACATCCTCAAATACTTAGAACACCGTGGTTACGAAATGAAGCAATGTATTTTCTTTTGGGGAATCCATGTGGTTCTCAGGGAACAAGCTGTATTTTTTGAGAAAAAAGATGTGTCTCTTTGCACACATATTCCACAACCAAGTAGCAGACTAATATATAATTGGCCATAGTTTGACAACATACACGGAAAAAAGGATTTGTTAATTCAACCAAATTTATTTGGTCACTCTTATTGGCTTGCCTCGACTACATAAAATTAATCCCAAAACACAGATGTATTCGATTGATGGAATCATTATATTGCGGTGACAAAATGGATTTCTCAATGCAATGCTAAGATTTGTTCTATTTGACTATATGTTCATCTATCGAAACAATCTCCAACTCATATTGATTTCGCACAACTGACCTTGACTTAGATAATGTTCTCAATCAATCAATCAATCAATTTATCAGTTAAAAAAGTGTTCAATTACAACATAGGAACCTACATTGTAACATACTAACTTAGGTAACACGTCAGATGAGCTTAGAAAAGACAGACACCAATCTACATAACATTAAAACTAGGCTGTCAGAAGCAAAAAGCAGTATTTGTACACAGAAAAATAGTATTTGTAAACGGAAAGTATGCACAAGTTACAATTAATAACACATACTATACTCAACAAGACATGTTACAAGCAACTATTTTTAAACAATCGGTGGGAAAATTTCATTTCTGTAGAAATTCGCCAACGGAGTAGTGTGCTTTCAGCACAAGATGGTTTTTCAGCTTAGCTTAAAAGGAATGTAAGCTAGGGGCAGTTTTGATATTGTCGTCAAGAGCATTATAGAGTCTGACACCAATCGATCCCGGATGATTCTGCGACACTGATAGTCTAGCGAATGGTTGTTGTAGTTTATATTTGTTTCTAGTACTATGGTCATGAGAGTGTTCACAAGTAGGAATATTAGTAATATTCCTTCTCACATAGACAATGCAGTGGTATATAAACAAACATGGTAGAGTCATTATTCCAATTTTAACAAAAAGTGGTTTGCAATGTTCTGTCGGGCGTACCGCCATCATTAACCTTACTGATTTTTTTTGAATGGCGAATATTTCTTGTGTTTTGGATGTAGCACCCCAATGAATTATTTCATAGCACATAAATGACTGAATAAGACTAAAATATACCAGTTTCAAGACTTCAAGAGAGAGTGTGTTTTTCAATTGACGGAGTAGAAATATGTGTTTACTAAGCTTGAGTTTCATATACTCAATATGATTGCTCCAGGTGAGTTTAGAATCAATATTGATTCCTAGAAATCTTGTGTCAGAGACTTGTCGAATTGATGTATTGTTCAGCTTCACTAGGTGGCTGCTATCTATTGAAGAATTTTTTGTAACAAAATTAATCATTTGAGTTTTGGTTACATTGAGAACTAGTCCATTCAAATCACACCACTCGGAGAGTTGATTAGTAGCATTCTGCGCATTACAAAGCATAGTGGGAATACTATCAGCTGATATAACGAGATTGGTATCATCTGCATATACAATCGATAGAGAAGCAGCAGAGCAATAAGTCGGAAGGTCATTAATAAAACAAATAAACAGCAGGGGCCCGAGTACTGATCCCTGAGGTACGCCTGTCGAGATATATCGAATATCTGAGAAGGTATCGTTCAGATATACTCTTTGGCTACGACCTTCAAGGTAAGTTACGATCCAATTCAGTGCTGGTCCCCTTACACCATAAAGTTCCAATTTATGTAATAACAGATCATGGTCAACAAGATTAAAATCCTTACTCATATCAAAAAATAGTGCCAACGTGTTGTGTTTGCTGTCAAGAGCATCAGTTACATGCTTTAATAGCACATCAATGGCAGTGCCATAGATTTGTTTTGTCTAAATCCGTTCTGACTTGAGCTAAATAGGTTGAGTTTTTCAAAATATTTGTATAGTCGTACATAGTAGCAGTACTCACCTACCTTTGCAAACTGACTCAGAAGGGCAATAGGACGGTAATTACCACAGTCTTGACGAGAACCCTTGCCTTTATAAATTGGTAGAATTTTTGATATTTTCAAGACATCAGGGAACACGCCTACCTGAAAGCTGTGGTTGACAATGTGACTCAGCGGTTCTGAGATAATATCAGCAATAGTCGATAGTATATGCCCTGGTATCTCATCGACACCTGCAGATCTTTTTCGACTGACTTTTTTTATGGTTTCTTCAATTTCATAGTTTCTTGTTGGTGAAAGGTATATGCTGTTGGCCTTGGATTTCATATGTTTAATGTTGCTTGATGCGACCAGAACTAATACTAGAGAAATGATTGCTAAATAGGTTACACAATTCATGACTGTTGCTAATGCAAGATCCCATACTATCAGTTAAACTGATAGCATCACCTGCAGATCTGTTCTGATGTTATTTAATTATATTCCAACATTCCTTTACTTTGTTGTCCGCCACAGCTATTCTACGGTCATTTGAGGTTATCGAGTAGTAAAGCCAACTTATCATCATTGTGACGTCCGGACTCAATTCATTGCCATATTTGTCAATTCAGTGGATTAACAAAATGATTACTCATTTGAATAGATATTTTCAGTGAAGAAATTCAGCTTATTTTGTTGAATTGACATTATATTGAATTCATTCGACATGAATACTTGTTTGAATGAATATTTTTGTTAAAGCAAAATTTTGTAGATCTGATTATTCGATTCAACAAAATGATTACATAGTTGAAACAACATTTCTGCCAAAACGAGTTATGAATAGAGTTGGTCGAAGAAGATATTTGGTTCATGCAAATTTGTTTCAGTTGATTGAAACTTTGAATTTGATCCATAACCAAGAAATAATTTACTAATTTTGAGATTATAGTTTGTCGTGCATACCTATCTAGGACACTTTTATTTGTTTGATTCAAATACATTTTATTTGATTCAAAAGCAGTTTAACCTTGCAACGAATTTGAAAAATTACTATTTTCAAACAGAGGTTAAAAAAGCGTAATACCTACAAGGAAATATAGGTCAGATTCAAGAAATGATTTAGATTTCGGAAATGACTATTAAATTCGAGAAATGCAATAATTCAAAATTCTCCCCTCTGATAGTCCATACTTCAAATTATCACCAGCATAGATTGGTGTTAAAATCCCACGAACAATGTAAACAAAGAAAAGAAAACCTCAACCGATCCTGAGCTGTCATCCACCCACCGACTCGACTCGTGCGGTAGTCTTAACATTTGATACAGACTTCGATCGAGATAGCAGCGGTTTGATCGCGGTCGAGGCGTGGCTCATAGGGAGAACAGACCAATGCCGAGGCCCGATTGAACTTGGATACGTGGTTATTTTATTTGACGGGTCCTCTTTTATTGTAAGACCCGTTTATTTATGGCGCTTTTACGGCAGGCGAGTCCCATAGGAGCCGTGGCGCCAACCAGACACGGTGTTCTCGCGATGCTATACAAGGGGATCCATAATTACGAGACTAGGCTCATTCGTTACTGTTTTCCTCTAGATTTTGATATCTTAAAAAGTTGGCATTTTTGATGACTTTCGACTAATGGTGGATTTATGCAACACCAATTATCAAGTAACAATTAACAAGTAACGAAGATGATGGCATTTATGCACATTCAATTAACAATTATGGAAGAAAAGTGAGCATGCGCACAAGTACATACAACTCGGGAAATTGCCGAACGAGGTCGATCAAAATGGCATCATCAATTTCCATTTTTACAGTATATTTTCACAAACAAATACAATTCCAAAAGACGCCACAACCCACAACAAAAACAAACCAGAATATTTCATTCCGTGAAAGTTGGGTTAGCTTTGTCATCTGGACAAATCCGGTCATCTGCGTACTAGTTGCGCACTAGAAGAAAATTTGGTACAATTAAAGTAAGAAGTTAAAAGTTGGCCAACTTTCTAATTGTTAATTGATAATTGTTACTTGTCTGCATAAACACGACCATTGTAGGATGATGGTTGAACTTATAATTGCTAATTGTTAATTGATAATTGATAATTGTTACTTGATAATTGTTAATTGGTGCTGCATAAATCCACCATCACACTTTGATTAATTAGCTAATTATTGGGTGAATTATTGTTTTGCCGGTTTACTCTATGCAGTAAGTAATTTCGAAAATGGTAATGAATAAGGGTAAATATAAAGTTAAAGCACACATGCTCTCTGAATATAGGTCAAATACGTTTTTACGTGTTTTTGCCTCCTGAACACGAATCCGGAAGAAAAATGCGGCGGTCTCATACCGTTCCCGAGTTATAACACTTTTTAGTTTTTTTCAACCTCATTTTCAAGCACCGTTTTCTCGCACAAAAATCACTCAAAAGGCCTGTATCTTTTTTCCAGCATAAACAATAAACCCTAAATCACTTATTTTCGGCACAACTTCGCATAAAATATTGCCGTTTTTATCGAAAAAATCCTGCTTCGTAAACAGTTCCAAATAAACAAACTTCACACATCTGTCAAATGAAATTTAGAAACTTTGCCTTTTTTTCATGTTGGTTATAAATGAATCATGGTGCCCTAAAACAATTGCAAACATAAATTGAGGGGAAACTCATATTTGAATTCGATAAGTTGGCGGTGATTCATTTATTACCAACATGAAAAAAGGGAAAATTACTAAATTTCATTTGTCAGATGTGTGAAGTTTGTTTATTTGGAACTGGGTAAATAAGACGGAGGATTTTTTCGATAAAAACGACAATATTTTGTGCCGAACATGAGTGCTTTAGGGTGTATTGTTTATGCTGGTAATGGCTTGGTTGCCAAAGTGGCATTCGAGGGTACTTATTCTTTAAGATACTGGAAAAATCATCAAAATTCCATTTCAAAATTATTCACCGAAATTTTAGAAAAAATACGATTTAATGAACGAAAACCCAGGAAAAATCAAACCCTTTTCAGTTGTCGCAGATTCATTCTCATTTAATGATTTCAACCAGACTGACTTTCACATAAAAATATCGGGGGCAACACTTATTTATTTTCAAAGACGAATCCCCAGTTCCCAGTTTCGCACCCCAGTTATGAAATATATTTTTAGTAAATGAATGTTGGTTTCTGGAATTCTGAATAGAAATGAATTCAAATTTCATCAACAGGATAATCTGTTATTTCAACAAGTTCAATGATACCTTCGCTTGAATCAATAATATAATTTTATTTTGTAAAAGAAATGATATTTTCCTATACAACATTTCATTTCATATAGTTAATGTAGATCTATATCTGCATTCAGGAATACTTTGAGTCCAGGAGAGTCCAGATATTCACACAAAATGTGTAGTTTTCAGTTGTTTGATTTTATTTTGTAGAAAAATAATTCCTTGAAGGACAAAAACATGATACTTTCCTCTGGAAAATACAAATTAAAAAGATATATTATTTCAAAACAGATATCCACTGACTTATCATATTGAAAATTTATATTTAATTCCTTCAAAACTATGTGTGGATTTCTTAAATTTTTTCGATATTTTCTCCGATGGCGGAAATAAAAAGATGAATCGACGAGTTCTTGGATTATAGGACGTTTATCCGGTACTCCGCTTCTTGGACGGATTTGCCTATATACAAAAATTATAACTGTGAATACGTATGGTGAACTTGGTTGTTTGAGATTTTCCATGTATGTCGTTTTCAGCCAACCAACTTTATTGGGCACAAAAAACCCGTGAAGGGCCCACAGAACTACTGCATTTCGTCCATCTGAAAAATAAGTCAATTCGTTTTATTACAACTGGCATGAAGAGACTACTTCTTTCTCTTTCTTTTTTAGGCGAAAAAATACAGAAATATATGATCACTCTGATCTAATTTGACCATCAAGAACTGGACAAGGAGCATGATACAAATAAAGGCCAGGGGGCTGCCGTACTCAGAACTTTTTGGATCTAATAAGGCTCGAGTATTGTAGAGTTTTACTCAACCTCTCCCATTTATGACACAGAAATATGGAAAAATTGATTTTTTCAGTAGTAACAGTCATTGATTGAAGAGTGAAAACAACAGAACCCCATTTGCCATGTGCGAATCGTTAAGTTTTTTCAAGTATTTTCCTATTGAATCATATGTCTCTGCAAACATCAGATGACGAAAAAAATTTCAAGTACGTTAAGAGTTACATCGAGATATAAATCAATACAAATCAACACTGCTACAAAAAAATAAGGGTAAACATTAAATGTAAAAGATTCACGAACAAATAGTGGTGTCATTGGTGTCACTTTATTGTTCCTTCGGATGAATTCATTAACAGACTTAACGGAAAAATTTTGAAAACCCCACATCAAAATATCGAAATTATTTCACGATATGCGAGAAAGACGTAGATCAACCCTCAAATTTTCATTATTTAGTACGTGTACTTACTTGAAAGCTGAAATTGTAGAATTTTCATTGCTTTTGACCATTTCACAACCTCACGTGCGGCGTGGTTATGTTTTTTAAAAATTCCGATACAATAAATGGCAATGGAGCTATAGAAATGATTCTTACCAGCAGACACGAATGTCTGACATGTGACACTCAAAACTTCTACTTCTATAACCTATATAAATTCCCGTGAAACGATGATTATCGATGAACTCGCGACTTCTAGTTCCCAGAACCGTTCATATTGCGATCCTGGACATGTATATTGAATTGAAAGAAAATTAACACAAGGCACTTGAACATTGACAACAAGACCAAGTACATTGGGGAGATGTTGAGAATAATTGATCAATAAATTGAGTACTAATATCAATGAATGGGTGTATTGGCTGATGTTTCCAAGCATTGATAAAATGATGTCACTGTACTGAGGCCATCCCCATTGAGCGTTGAACCATACCCTGATATATTGTTACAAGGAAGTGTCATGATTAATGGTACATAGTATTAATAACCTCATGTTCGTTTGCGCAATGCATTTGTTTCCTTGTTATTAGCCAAATTTTCATTGTGGAAATGATTTCAACATAACATTATTGATGAAATTACGTTATTGTGATGGACATGGTAACCTTGTAATGATTTCGTTGATTATTTAATTACAAAAATGGACTGATTTTCATTATGTTTGGTCATTGCCTCAAGGAAAAATACGTTGCGACAATGATTTTGCAGTCAATCATATCAGGTCCGATATTTCTTTCTGTGTATAATCTATTCCCATATTTGTGAGATGCTGATGGGAGATTGAACTTCATTGCATGGTTGTCCACCCGTATTCATGATGACGATCAGTTTCTGAACAAAATATTATGGAGTGATGAAAGCCGTTTCCATAACAACGGTATAATAAACAAACATATTTGTCACTATTGGTCTGACGTGAACCCTCATTGGATTCAAGAAACGAGATATCAATCTGTGTGGGGGGGGGGGTTAATGTTTGGACCTCATTTTTACGAAGGAATTCTCAATGGAGAGAGGTACTTGCTATTCCTCCAACATGTGTTACCGAATCTCTTGGAGAATTTACCAATCCAAACTCGACTGAATATGTGGTTTCGACAAGATGGGGCACCTCTGCATAATATTAGAATAATCACCCAATATTTGGATGACACTTCTAATGAGAAATGGATTAGAAATAAGGGTCCAACACCATGACCAGCACGAAGTCCAGATGTGGCTCCACTGGTATTCTTTTTGTGGGGATATATTGAAGACTTAGTTTATATGTGACGTCCACAAAATGTAGATGATTTGAAAACTACTATCACAAACGTTTGTGCTTCCATATCACGTACAATATGTGTATTCTACGTGAAGGGGGGCAGTTCGAACACTTACTGAAATAATTCATGTTATCACTTTAATTTTTTCGTTATTACCATCATGTTGGTAGAGTTTTGGTCAAAGTAAAATATTTTTTGGTAATTTGAAACATTTACTTCGGTTTGTATTGTCTGTGATTTTACAGAAACTAGATGAAACTGAACAGGCAATGCAATTATAACTGATAAATCAATTTTATTAAACTCGTGTTTTTTATTTTAACTTATTCATGGCCCTCTTTATAATATGCAATGAAGTTGCTCTTTTTCATCAGCTGAATTCAGAATTTGATGCAGAATAGCAAAAAGCATCGAAAATTCTGGGAAGACATTTAAAAAAATGGGCCTTAACTGATGACATCTAGTGATGGATCTCTACGTAAATAAGAGGACCCTTCGACATCAAGATCATCTGCTATATCGAAATATGGATATCAACTTTCATTTTCCCAGATATTTATATATGACACCGTGTATATTGATAAAAACCGATGGCGGAAAGGGAGATTCCAGAATTCATTTATCTTAGAGAAAAACTTTTCAAATAAAAGTTGTGGAGCTCATAAATTTCTAACAAAAACTGATAAATGCCCGATTTTGGTATGACAATGAAAGATTGGGATTAAAAAAAATCAACAGTCTCCATTTTGAAACTACTGAACCGATTTCGCCCATGTTTGAGTTCATCCGAGGCATTGATGTTTATTCCAATTTTCATCCCATTTGGTTGCAAAATATGGTCTCCTCTTTGTTAACAGATTTAGTATACCTATATATATATTGTTATGATATCAAATATATGTTAACTATTGAAAGAATAAAAATTTGATAAAATGATACTTATACATCACATGAATGCCTGCTATGGTGGTTTTACAATTTATCTGTGCACTTTGCATTTCTGAAATCTTGTACCATTTTTTTTTCGACGTAGATCATCAAAGAGTTTAGCAATGGAGCTTTTCTCTTGACATCAATCCATTCAGATTGCACAACCTATAAAAAGAATAGACATCAAAATCTACAAACAAAATCTTAGAATTCAAACAGATAAAAATTATATATAAGCAAGAACATCCTGTATGCTAACTTAGAAACTCAAGGGAACATGACAGGGACATGTCAAATAATTTTTCATGAAAAAATGATAAAATATCAAATCTGAGAATGAAATGGGGGATTTATAACCAATTTGTATAAATAATATTAAGTATAGAAATATAAGCTGTATATAAAATAAGTTTCATAGTGTAGAATAAGAAAAGTTGTTTTTGAAAGTGTGTGGAAACTAAAATTTCGTGCCCAAAAACAAAAGTTGATGGTTGCTACGGGAGGAAGGTAACAATGAGTCGAAAAAAATATTTTTTTTGAGAAATCGTTAGTAAAACGTTTATCACATAAATCAATCCAAATGAGCAGAAAACACAACTGTGAGAGCAATTCCAATGAGTAATCCAAACCAAGAAACAGCCTACAACTATTTGAGCAAGAAACCACTTACCCGCTATCCATATCCGCACAGGACATAACCACACAGGACATAACCACACAGGATATAACACAACTATAAAAGGGAGCCAACGTCGGACAGCTTCACTTTCCAAAGCACTGGACACAGCCAGGAGTCTTCGCAACGAACTACATGAACCTTTTTGAAAACACAAATAAACGAAGTGATTTCATTGGTATTAGACATTTTTTGGGGTCTTCGGTAATATTTATCCACAGTGGTGAACTTTATTTCATACTTATAACCACTTTGTCAATAGAACCTGTGAATATTTGTTTACTCATTCATTCTATTACGCAAGAGCAAGTCATGTGATGATTTTTTTACGTGCATAGATTCAATTATATTTAATATAAGCTAGATATCGCAGGAGTTTGAAACCGTTGAGAATATTCATTTCAATAAAAAGAAAAATAAATTCAACTTCTTTGTTTCGTTATTCATCATTTGATCATATCACGAACTATATTTTCATGAAACAATAACTTTACTTCAAACAAAGCAACTAGATGACGCAACTGAACTCTGCTGATGTAGGATGATCATGTCTCCATAGGCAAACCGACTGAGCTGGAATAAGGTAACAAAGGAAAGATAAAATGGTGTTTGAAAAAGAGTAAGAACAACATAGCCGGACTTTCAATTGTTATGATAAGTGTTTTTTTTTAAGAATAAAATAAAATTGATATCAAATCGAATCAATCAAGCTCACTATCATAACAAATTGCTAAATTGTTGTAATGACTAGTGGTTAATCAAATAATGATAATAATAATCAATTAATAAAAAAATCAAAATAAAATAAACAACCTTCATCATCATAATAATATATACATATATGTTCAAATATTTATCGACTGTGAATTATTTGGGGAAGTGATTTCTATTTGGTAAGCAATCAGGTTCAATTCAACGAATATTCTTCGTTTTTTCAGTAAAGCTTTCGATAATGTTCATTAACTTTATCAAGACTTCTCTACAATATGTGTGATTGATATCAGAATAATATTATTACAAAACATACTCACTAACATAAAAATATTGAAAATTAGTTTCAAAGACGTTTCTTTTATGAAGGAAAAATTGTAAGAATAGACAGTGTCAATTGACTTGTAACAAAATGTCAAAAAATTATATGAGATGGAAAAATTCAAATATGATGATTATTTGAATTCAGTTCATTTTGTTTGTGAAAAGAATAACTCAGATCGTTAATATATGTTTTTATATTAATGATGTTATGTTTATTTCTGTTGATATGTACCATTTCTTTTAATATTCTTTTAGACAAGTCACTTTCAAACTCAAAAATTTCTGAATTTTTATGATCTATACGATGATTTTCATCAATAGAATGATTGGATAGAGCAGAAGATCTTATAAACCTACAATCACTCTTGTGGCCTGTGATCTTTAAATAATTGTTTTGTTTGACCAATGTAAACTTTATCACAATCAATACATGGTATTTTATTAATATTATTGTTATGGAATTCCTTTAATTGGGCTTTCGATTTGATTTGGAAATTTTTTATAAGTTATTCTATTCATGTTGTTGTTATTTGGTGAATTCAGAATTGGAGAAATGTTATATGATGAAGTACTGAAAATAATTTTATTGACTAAATAATTTGGGTTTGAATTTTCGAGAAGTATGATTTTTAGTTTATTCAAACCCTATTCTCAAAGAGTGATTAGTTAATTTATCCACCCTTGTTTTCATATTGGTAATAACATTAATTTAAATATCGTTTCGGTGTTTCGGAATGGATCTGAGTTATGGTTTTCTTTTTCTACCGTGAATTGTATCTTATCATCATATGAATCAAATATATCAAGAACCTCTTCAATTTTCAGTTGGGGAACAGAAAATATGAGATGATCAACATACGGTTACAATTTTCAAACAGCCATCAAGAAGATCATCTAGTACAAAACTGGACAAAATTGGTGAAATACTTGAACCCATAGGAGTGCCAAGAATTTGTTTATAGAACTTCTCATCAAATACAAAATCAATAACATCCATGAAAGTTTTTTTATCAAAAAGACAGTAATTAGAAATAATATCCCATTCATTTTCTATGCTGATTTTAATTAGATTATTGAAAAGTGATACTACATCTGAACTTATGATATTATAACCTTCAACTAAAGTCATATTATTCATGAATTCACTGAATTTGAAAGAATCTTCAACATAGTAAGGATTGTTAGTAATAATAAACGTTATCGAAAGCTTGACTGAAAAAACGAAGAATATTCATTAAATTGAACATACCTAACTGCTTCCCAAATAAAAATTTCCCCATATATATATATATATATATATATATATATATATATATACATATATATATAATATATATATACATACATTTTGGGTTACTGCTAATACGTCGAACATGTTTAAGTGTGCTTCTAAAATAAAAATATTTATAACTAAAAATTAAATTATAAAGACTATTTATTTGGAGCTTTTTCGTTTTTTCACAGATCGCCCTCCCTAAATACAAATTTCATAAATGAATTAGGACTATTTGGAAATAAGAGAAAACGCTGACACAAAAATAATTATAGGTGACCTCAATACCAATATAGCTTCTGACACTGAAGAAGTAAAGGAATATATCACTATGATTTATGAAAAGGGACATTACTCCCTCATGAATTGCTCTACAAGAGAAAAAAATTACCCATCTACTTGTATTGAGTGACGAGCCGCTAATTCCCAAAAATAATAAGAATAATCAGGCAAAAAAAAACATACATCATTTACCTAAAGCTTATGGAAAAATTAAATGACAACATTTTTTTCATTGAAGTTTATGAGAAGAACGATGTTAACGATGCAACCGATCAACTTCTAAAACGTATAAATCTAAGATCGAGGAGAGCACACACAGTACTAGTGGTAAATAAAAAAAAACTGGATCACCCAGGGACTGCTAAACTGTATGAAGGAGAGATATATGCTTCATATTCAATACAAAAAAAACGAAGGATATATGATTTTCCAAAGGTACAAAACTTATTGAAATATAATAACAAAATTTACGAAAACCCTCAAAGCTAACTACTAAAAAATATTATATCAAGAATAAAAACAATCCAAAACTAATTTGGTAAACAATATCGCAATATGTTAATCGTGATTAGCAAAGCAAAAGTAGAATGTAAGAAATAAAGAATGAAAATGACAAAAAAAATCACAGACATTTTTAATCTGCATTATACTATACAATTTGTGAACATATGAAATCTCAACTTCATTCAAGAATAATGGATAAATAGTAACATACCTCAAGAAAAGAACAGATATAGTTTTCCCAATATCAATTGCAGAAGCATAAAAAAGTCGGCGAAATCCTGTAAGCAGCAGTGGCGGAGATAACTAATTTCATTTAGATATTTTATGATTTTAAAAATACTTCATAAATAATGAAAAATGAAAGAAAATTAAAGACAAGCTTTTATTTATACAAATACATTAAGAAAGAAAAATAATTTCTTTCATTGTTTGATGTAGGTTATTATTATATCCTAAAACGTATTTCGATTGGCACACACCAAGACCACAGACGCTACTGGTTTTTAATCTTTCAGAGCTATTAAAACACAAATATAACGCGTGATTTATGACCACCCATCGTATAGACACACCCCCAAGAATTAATGTCCAACTTGATTGGCCCAGACGAATCGGTGACAGAAGTCAATCAAGTCCACGTTGACTATCGGCTCTTTTGATCTACCGTTTGCCGACGGAGAATGTTTACGAGTAGTACACATTATTTTTCGTTCCGTTTCTTCGCATATACGCTCGTGTTAGCGAAGTGAGTTTTTATTTGCTCCCTATAGAAACAGCTTCTGCAATTGATATTGGATGGACTATACAAGTCGGCGATTCCATTTTCTCAAGTCCTAAATAAAATGAAGTAAAAGGACACTCACTGCATCCTCACCTGGAGATGATGGTTTGATGGTTCTGAAAGAAACATCGGGAATATCCACAAGCCTCTTAGTTATATTATCAACTTGATTTTCGTCGAAGGAGAGTGCCCTACAATATTCAAATAGGAAATTGTTACACCTATTTTCTACAAAAAAGAAAAGGAAAAAGGATGTCGGTATCTACCGACGTTTAAGTTTTATTTCTAATATTACAAAAATTTTTGAGAACGTCACAAAATTAGGATTATCAACATTTCTCAATAAGCACCGGTAACTATCAGAATTTCAGTTCGATTTTCAGGAAAATAAATCAACGGATAACGCAATAGAGTTTCTAATAGAAAACATTTATCGAGCCCACGACCATAGCGAGCCTTGTGCAGCTGTCTTCTTGGACCTCGCTAAGGCCTTTGATACGGGCAGTCATACATTGCTTTTGGGAAAATTGGAAAAAATAGCTGAACAGGTATACTCGCTTGAATGGAAACTACAATATCACTATTCCACGTATATACAAATCAATAGGCCAAAGATCATTCACGTATGTAGGAATAAAAATATACAATATCTTGCCCACAGTTCTGAGAGAAAATATGAGAAAAATAAGCTTTCAAAAGATTCTGACAAATTGGTTACTCGATTCCGAACAAATTTTCATGTACTAAAAAAATATCTCACTCCTTCCTTCCTTCATTGTAAATTTGTTCTATAATCTTTGAAAATTTATTTATATATCGATCCTAATTTATAATTTTTCATTTATAGATTACTATTTTTTATTCATCATAGCAACATTCAGTAAAACATTCAGGATATTTCAGAAATAAAAACTATTTGACCATTTTAGTCTTAATAACCAAGCTCTTGAACCAATGTAAGTAAATAATTTTGAGTCCGCGCCAAACAAACAAACAAACAAGTAGATTAATTACGTAAATCGTAAAATGATGACAGCGGGGTGCGCGGCGGCGGCGCGTCTCGTCGCCGGAAATTGCCGAGCTTTCTCGAAGTCAATATCAGCGAAACAGCTACCCGAGCGGAGAGCGCATTTTTTGAATGTTAATGTTTATCGCCGGAGATTTCACGTTACATTTTCATTTTATTTTGTTTTGATCATTTCCCCAAACTAATTAAATGATATTCGTTGATTGTTTGCTTGGCGCCGACTCAAAATTAGTTACTTTTATTAGTTTAGGAGCTCAGTTAATGTTCATTTTAATTTGTGCTTTTTAGTTTCTTTTTTCGGCGGTTTGTATTTTGTTAAAACGTTTTTATGTTTTGGTTTTTGTTGCAAAAATCTACTAATTGCTACCCACCTCACTTTTACTATTAACTATTATATTCGCGTTGCACTTTGTATTTTTTGTGACGACTATTACAAATTCACTTACCTCTTTAGGGACGGAATTTCTAAAAATACTCCTTTATTTGTAACAAAATCCTCAAATACCAATTTTTACGCCATTTACTTCAACACTAACGGAACCCTCACCTTCCTTTCACCCCCTATGGGTTGCATTTATGAAAACACTGAAACATATATTTCTCTATTCCTCCGAAAAGAACTCAAATGCCAATTTTTAAGACCCTTACTTGAAAACTAACGGATCCCCCATACAAACTTTCACTCTCCATTTCACCCCTTTAGAGGTTCAATTTCTGAAAACACTGAAACACATTTTTGATGACCCCCACTTGGAAACTAACGGAATTCCTATACATACTTCCAATCCCAATTTAACCCCCATTTCACCCATTTAGGGGTTGAATTTCCAAAAACACCGAAATACTTAATTTTTATTTGTAACAAAGACCTCCAAATACCAATTTTGATGATCCTAACTTCAAAACTAACTATACAGACATTCAACCCACATTTTACCCCTTAAGGATTGAATTTTGGAAAACCCTAATAAAGATAAATGTCTTTACTTGTAAAAAAGCCCAAATACAAATACTACCTTGATTACTATCGTTTCGGACGTTCATCGTCTTAATGTATTTAAAAGGTTTTCACGACGTTTCGAATGCTTGTATCTGCAATCGTCTTCAGGTGAATACTGACAAGTTTAGTTGCTACTTACCAATTTATATGACTGTCGGCGCAACGATGCGTGCAATTCCGCCATGTGCAGCGGTGCGTGTAGTTTCGCGTGGTGTGGTGGTGCGTGAAGTTTCGCGCCTCTGCAGCCCGCCAGAAAGAGCAATCAGGGGTTTCCATACGTTCTTGATCTCAACGCTTGGTCGACTAAAAGCGTTATTGGCTTCGATGTGGGCGGCTTCTTTGAACTTTCATTCGAACCAATGCTCCTCTCTATGTAGAACACTTGCGTCGTCCCATAGAACTCGATGGTGCTCAGTCCAGGCGTGGTCAGCGATTTCCGATTTTGATGTTTCTCCACGTTGACTCCATTTCTTGTGCTCATCCAATCTTACCGATAACGGCCTCTTTGTCTCTCCAATGTAGGAATCTCCGCATTCACAGGTTTGGTCTTGGTCAGGAAACTCCGTAAAGTACTGCCGGATTGGAAGCAGCTCTTGATGTTGAACTTGTTTCCGATCCTTCTCGGAGACACCTCTGATGTACGGAAGGCAGATCACTGTGCTTTGTTGTTGCTCTTCAGATGTCTTCGTTCTCCGGAGTTGTATCAATACTTCTTCTAGGAGTTTCTTGGGATATTCATTCCGGTGGAGATCCTCTCTGATGTGGTTTAATTCGGCATCTAGTGACTCCACGTCGTTGCATATATGCGTTGCTCTCTCTACCAATGTTCTCACGATCCCTCTCTCCGTCGAACTCGGATGGTTGGAGCTGTAACTGAGGTACTGCCCCGTATGTGTCTTCTTTCTGTAGACGGAGATGCGGATTCCATTGCCTATTCTCTCAACGTTCACATCGAGGAAGGGTAAGGCACTGTTGGTTTCCATTTCCATCGTGAATTTGATCGAATCCCTGATTCTGTTAATTCTTGAGAAGAAATCCTGGAGATGTTTGTCTCCGTGATTCCATATAATGAAGGTGTCATTCACGTACTTCGCCAATAACGCTTTTAGTCAACCAAGCGTTGAGATCAAGAACGTATGGAAACCCCTGATTGCTCTTTCTGGCGGGCTGCAGAGGCGCGAAACTTCACGCACCACCACACCGCGCGAAACTACACGCACCGCTGCACATGGCGGAATTGCACGCATCATTGCGCGAGACAGTCATATAAATTGGTAAGTAGCACCTAAACTTGTCAGTATTCACCTGAAGACGATTGCAGATACAAGCATTCGAAACGTCGTGAAAACCTTTCAAATACATTAAGACGATGGACGTCCGAAACGATAGTAATCAAGTTACCCCATCGTCTACAACCTTCAAACAAACAAATACTACCTACTGTACTTTCACCCCTCTCCTCACCCACCTTTTCACCCCTTTAGGGATGGAATATAAAAAAAAATGCAGGTCCTAGGTCCAGTGGTTTGATCTGGGTGTTGATCGTATATCAGTCACTCAGTTAGTCAGGACACGTAATTATATATGTATATATTACCCCAAACCCGAGGTAGCTGCTGTGAACTGTTGAGATCCCTCGACTGCCTTCCATCTCCATTATTAGATTAATTCCGGGCCACCATTCTGTTGCAGTGTCATCAGAACTACACATGTGTGCCAAGTTTCAACAGAATCGGTTTACAGGTGTAAAATAAATAAATCATCCCCTATTTTTCTACCCTTATGGGTGTAATTTGTTTTCGAATTCAAATGGGATCAACTTCTTAGCATACCCCATATTGTAAAAAAAGAATAATCTAAATCGGATAACCCAGTTTACAGTTATGGGGGGTAGAAACGGTTAAGAATTAAAAATTCAGTGGGTGAACCAACAATCATCCGCCATTTTCCTATCCTTAGAAGTGGATTTTTCTTTCAAATCCAAATGGGACTGAATTCGTGGTATACCCTATCCATTAAAAAAGAATCGTCAAAATCGGAATACACTTCAAAAAGTTATGCGTGGTCATACATAAAAAAATATACACGTCGACTAGAGAACCTCCTCTTTTTTTTTCGGCGGTTAGTAAATGAATTAACAACTAGAATTACTGAGTCGCTCTAGTAAGACAGACAAATATGTTAGCAGAGTGACTTCGACATAACAACAAATCCATTTGTACATTAATCATTTACAACTATATTTGTTTTTTTTACATTGTAATTTATCAAATCAATTTTTATATGAAATAAATATTAATATTACCATTTCTGGATATAATGATTGATTCATGCTTCTCAACGAGGAGATTTTTGGAAAAAAAATTAAATTGAATGAGTATGAACTTAGATCTTTTCATGGGAGTATGCTTATACATATTTTTGAAGTATTAACAGGATATGGATTATTTATTTTAAATTGTTACGTTGACTTTTGAGAAATGCAATTATAATGAAAACCTAAACAGTTTCAGCTCGCAGAAAACATGTCCTGTGGGAACTATCATAAGGTCAACCTCTGGACTAGCCTGAAACGAAGAGCTCTCCAGAAAATGTTTGGAATAAATGCAACCAACTCTGGAATAAATGCAATCAACTTGTCCAAGATGGCTAATGGTTACCTCACCATGATGTTTGGTATTCAACGGACTCCATAGGGAGTTGAATGAGATAAGATTTTTTCAAAGGGATTGAAAGCGTTTGAGGGGCAATCCAGACAAGACGCACATCATTCTTTTATCCAAGAAACGCGAAATAGGTATCTTCCGCAGATCCCTCTTTCGGAAAGGGGTCTCTCACTTAAAAAGTCAACTGAATATCTTGGAATCGATGATACATTGCAAGTTGATCTGACACGAGCACAACGTGAATCTAACCAAGAAGGTTTAATGGATATGCTAACAGTCTTCTGTAGTAAGTAGGGCCTGAAAGATGGAACACTGCATTAATGGATTGTTTGCCAAGACGGTTCCATCATATGGATAGAACGATGAAGTTGTACTAGGAATATCACTTCTGCATCTTTTCATAGAACTAAACTATAGATTGTAGATTGTAGGAAGGACGATATGGCTCTTCAGCATCTCCGTACCTCGACCTATAAGGTCTTTTGTACATTACCCTTCATCTATTCCGAGACTCCTTGAGAAGCGTATCAGTTTCCTGGGAGCCAAGTTTCTGATGTCTGAGGGCGTTAGTGAAACCCCTTCGAGGAAATTAAGCCTTTTGCAGAACAGCGCTTGGCAGTCGCAAAACAGTTTCAGCGAAGTTCTCGCAGTAACGGCACAGTTCACTGTCAGATCCATCCATTTTTTTGAGGTGATACCTCAGAGGACAATGACCAGTGAGCAGTCCCGTTACCAGTTTCAAGTCTTTCTTGTCCAACTCGAGAAGCTGTTCAGCTTTCTTCGGCGATGGGCTCGGAAGCCTTTTCGCTTTTTTGCCCTGGAACCTTTTCCAGTGGGTTTTAATTTGGTCAGCTTCCCAGCGCCGAAACTCTTCGTTGATGTGGGCTTTGGAAAGACCACAAAAGGGTTCCATGCCAGAAAATTGAGTGTTTGCGCCTTCCTTGGCAAGGCTGTCCGCTCCTTCATTGCCTTTGATTCCCTTGTGACCTGGTACCCACATCAGAGTAACCTGATTGTTCGTAGCCAGTTGTCTGAGGGAGAGTTTGCAGTCCCAAGTCAGTCTAGACTCACAAGTGTGTGACTTTAGAGCTCTTGTTGCTTGCCTGTCTGATGGGATATAGATCTCTGCCCCCCTGAAGCCTCTTTCAAGGTATTCTTGGGCGCAAATTTCTATAGCATGGGTTTCTGCTTGAAATATTGTTGTGGCTTTTCCTAGGGCTTTTAAGAGCCCAAAACTAGGACCCGTTACTCCCACCCTTTCGTTCACCTTGGAACCGTCAGTATACCATACATTCCTGCCTAGTTGAGGCCCGTTCGTTGTGAATATATGGTGGTTGTTTATAACCACTTCATAATTCACTTCAGAGTCGTGCCTAGCTGGCATAATATTTGATGGCTTGTACCTGGATTCTAGGGGAATATTTTTTAGAATCTTTAGATGTCCAATCAGATTTCCAGCATTCAAATTCGATGTCTGGTGCAGTCTGAAGGCACTTTTTGCGCTTCTTTCATCACACATAAGTACCTCTAATGCTAAGTGGGGCACGTGAATATTGCCCCTGTGATTTCCAGACAGGCTAACTGCTGCACTTTCTGCAGCTTGATTTGTGCCGAGTGCTGTTGGGTTTTTGGCCACCATACTAATGGAACATAGGTGAACATGGTTTGAGTGTAGAACCTAAGATCACAAACATAAAAATTCCTCGATTATTAGCATATGTAGATTTCATTGTGCATCACCTAGAGCAAACAGATAGGCACTCAGTATAATAATGAATCCATTCTTTGACAAATTGAGAAAGTTTGGCAGTTTATTTCAAAATGGAACAAAAACCTCGTCGTGAGAATGCATGAAAAAAAAGGAATTGTTAATTCTACCAAATTTATTTGGTCACTCTTATAGGTTTGACCCGACTAAGTAAAATTCATCCCAAAACACAGGTGTATTCGATTGATGGAATCATATATTGCGGTGACAAAATGGATTTCTCAATGCAATGCTAACATTTCTTTGATTTGAATATATGTTCATCTATTGAAACAATCTCTCACTCATTTAAATGAAAATTTGTTCCAACACAAATATAATATTTATTTGAATAAAAAAATGGAAATAGATTGATTCAAATAGAAGAGTTAGATGGCGAAGCGTTCGCACAACTGACGCCGACTTAGATACCGAATAGCAAAGCCAATTTATCATCGTTGCGACGTCTGGACTCAAATGTCTGGTGTAGGCTCCCATTCTCAGTTGCCATATTTCTCAATTCAGTGGATTAACAAAATGATTACTCATTAGAATAAATATTTTTAGTGAAGAGATCAGCTTATTTTGTTGAATTTACATTTCATTGAAATCATTAACTCGACATAACTACTTGTTTGAATGAACATTTTTGTTAAAGCAATCAGCAAATTTTGTAGATGTGATTATTCGATTCAACAAAATAATGACATGGTTGAAACAGCCTTCCTTCCAAAACGGGATATGAATAGAGTTGGTCGAATAAGACATTTGGTTCATGCAACCTAGTTTTAGTTGATTGAAACTGTAAATTTGATCCAAAACCAAGACCTAATTTTACTCATTTTGAGATCATATTTTGTCATGCATATATAACACTTTTATTTGTTTGATTCGAATAAATATTATTTGATTCAACAATTTGTTTTTTTCTGTTTCTTTCAATCGAGTATTTTCCATAAGTATGGATGAAACATGGGTCCATCATTGCACACCCGAGACGAAGGAACAGTCGAAAACATGGACTGAAATGAGATAATCGGCTCCAAGGAAGGCGAAGACAGTTCCATCAGCAGGAAAGGTCATGGCGTCAGTTTTTTGGGATGCGCTAGTGATAATTTTCATTGATTGTCTTCAGAAATTAAACGCAATCAACGGCGAGTATTATGCGAACGTTTGAGTGATGAAATCAATTCGTTTCATCAAGACAATGCACCAGTTCACTCATCCATTATCGCGATGGCCAAAATCACTAATTGAAAGGTCTAATTGCTGCCTCAGGCACCTTATTGGCCAGATTTAGCCACCTCGGATTATTTTACGTTTCGGAACTTGAAAAAATGGCTCGTTGGTGAAAGATTTGCCAACAATGAATAGGTGAAGTGTGCGGTTGGTGGCTATTTTGAGGAGCTCGACGATTCTCACTATAAACAGGATATTGAAGCTATAGAACATCGCTTGGAAAAGTGTATCGAGCTTAAAAGGAGACTATGTAGAGAAATTATTATATTTTTTCCCAATTTTTTTTTTTTTTTTGTTAGGTCGAGTACTTCTGGGACTACCCTTGTACGAGTGGGATGAAATAGGGGTTCGATGGTGTCGCTCTGTCAAATGGGCCAATTTGTAGTTTGTGATGTTTATTTGGAATGTCGGGTGTGAAAAGAATATGTTTTACCTCTTTAATTTCCTGGAAATGGATAGCAATAAACTTTAAGCATCAGTGAATGGTTTATGATGTGAAATGAACATAAAAAGTTTATGCGAAAATCTTAAGACGGGCAAGTTCATTCAACACGAAAAGGATAGGTATTGTCGTTTTCTGTTATCAAAGCAGTACATGTGATGCGCCCGAAATTTCACAAACAATCACTTTTGCATATTATATTGATTCTGTTGACGTATAACTTCGACAGGAGCTAGTCTACATTTTTTGCGAAGCTAATATGCATGTATCAGTATAAAGAAACGTAAAAAATATGGCAAAAAATTTATTCGATTGATTGTCTCTACCGAATTTCAAGCCATTTTATTGGTTCCTAAATGATGGGGGACATAGTCAGGACTATATATCTTAGTGGTAACAATTCCTTTGGCGCATCCATCTCAGAAACTTTCATATGGAGTCTATATGTTTGTAAAGTGTTTGCCTAATACTGGGGGAAAACTATCCAGCCAATTAAAAATCAAAGAACATATTCATCCCAGGAAAGTTGAAGTACTCAAACATCTACCATCTAGCTAATGTTAAATTTATCTTCATAATGAATGCTGCATTTTGATTGAAAAATATATGGATATAATAGCATATAGAACATCAGGCTGTGGTACTTAGCAACAACATAGTACCTCACGCAGACACGGCTAAAATTTTGGCATGAACCTAGATGTAGAATCACAATCGAACGAACATATCCACAAAAAACGGGGAAATTTAATATGCTGAAGTTTACTGATTGTTGAACAGGAAATTGCATATTTCGGCAAAAAAATTACTTGTGTACAAAGATTTCGAAAATAAGTGCTTTGAGAAATGGTAGAGTATACGAAACGATCAAACTTCATACAGACACATGAGAAAAGACTACCTGGAAAAATTGCTGGTTGTAATTAATCATATAAATATACATAATAATCATATATTCTGAACGAACACATTGATTAGTGCGACCAGGTTCCGATAGGGGGCGCTAGGTTTTATACAAGTGTATATAAATATGATGTCGAAGTGGCAAACTCCAAATATGTTTGCATTTTGGCGGCACCATAAATTTGGCAACACCGTTTTATTTGTCGAAAGCTGATTTATTTTTAAATACGGGCACTGTGAAATATAAATTGAATAGGGGGTTGAAAATATTCAGACATCGGTGGGTTTGGAAGCATGAAAGTTTGCACAGGGGTTCCTTATATAACGTAGATGAGCATTAGGAAAGTATTTCTGAAAATTATTCTCCAAAGGGGGTTAAATAGGTTGAAAGTTTCTTACGATCCAGCTCAAACTGCTTGGCATAGAAAGCTGGAATTTAGCATACAGGTACATTTCAGAGTGTAGTGGTTCGATAAGACGGGATTTCTCAAAACTCAGATCCCAATAGTTTGAAACAGCACCCTCAAAAATTAAAATAATTTTCATATGAAAAAGTATATGCTATTTGAAAGAACTGTGGAATACGACAATTGGATTTAATGGTATTCAATTTTTTCTGTTTCAGAAGGTGATGCGAACTACTCTGTATTGAAAGTTCTGGAATTTCTCACACTAGAATGTTGAATCTTGGTATGCACCTATTGTTCTTAGGGTGGCGTAAGGAAAACATAACAACAAAATTATTTCAAGGGGTGGGAACACCCCTCTTATAATGTTTTTTCTATGTTTATCGCTTTTCGAAAAAACTGCAAGACACGTCAATTGTACTTAATTTTTTACATATTACTTAATTTTTCTGCATGTTTCAGAAGATAATGAAAAAGGGTGAAAACTGCCCTGAATTGAAACAACCCTCTGAAAATGAAAATAATTGTCATATATAAGTATTTAATATATAAGTATTGGCTATTCAACAAAACTGTCAAAAATGTCAATTGTATTTAATTTTTTTACATTGCATTTCGTTTCTTCTATGTTTCAGGGGATAATGCAAAGGGGTGAAAACTAGCCTGTATTAAAACTGTTGGAATTCACATTAGAATGTTGAATCTTGGAATACTCATATTGTTTTTATGGAGTAAGAAAAATATAAAATCAAAATTATTCCAAGGGTATTGAAACAAAACTCGTTAATATTGGGTGATGTGTGAGGAATATTAGACATGTGTTACGAAAACTCTCCGCACCAACAAAAGCTGGGTGCCCCCGATGAGCGCGACTGTATATGGTGTCACGGTGATCTACAGTGGCCACGGGGTGCGGGATGGTGCTAAAGTATACCGGGTATGCCAAATTCAATATAACAGGCAATATCTGGCTTCCTGAAGGAGACCGGTGAAAATGTTTCCAACAAAAGTTTCAGGATTCCATGGGAGATGAATTTTGGTATAATTTTGAAATATTCAGGGTGTTTGGTGTAGGTGCTACAGACCAATTTTTTTTTCAATAATACCCCCTTCACATCATTCTGGTATCATTTCATCTATAGTTTTTGAAATTAGATTGCGGGTTATTGCATTTTTTCTCAAAATATGAGGTTATGAGACCATTTTTGCAGATACACGAATCTTCTCTGAATCTTATTGAAATTATAGGAGAAATTATTAGAAATGCATCAGATCACATGAAAATTAGTTAAAATATACTGGGTGTTCAAAATACTGATTGAAGTTTTGAGTTTTATTTTATGGATTTCAATGATTAAAAAATCATTTTGAATATGAAACAATTGCTTATTGAAATAGGTGAATTCAGAAACAAATATTTAATAACATTATAATATATTGATTTGTTGAAAATATAAACAGGATGTTCATAAAATCAGATGTGGAATCATCTGCGACTGAAAGATAAACTTTAGTCACTATCTTCCATCGTCAAGATAACCTCTTGTGGGGTATTCATGTTGAAAAGGGAAACATTCTCAATTGAATATTGATAGAAAGATTTTTCTATGAATTGAAAAATCCACGATTAAAATGAAGTTATTTTTTGTGAATGTCTAACAGAAAACAACTACTTCCCAGCTAAAGCACGCTGGACATTGCACTATATCTGATAGATATTCTGAAAAGGCCCTAACTCAAAAGAAAAAGAAAAAATCTGAAATTGAAAATTTGCATTTTCATTCAGATAGTTATTTGATTTTCTATTCCAGTCTTAATTAAGAACTCATGAAGATGAATGAGGCAAAGAAGAATGTTTTTCAAAAGAGAGTACTCACCAGAAATCATTCGTAACATTGACGCAGGAGAGACATCGCATTCACTAGGTCTTCAATACATCTCACTTTGCAAAGTGAGATTGCTTCTTGAAAATGTGTTTCCCATTTCTTCCGGTCTTCCTGATGATCGTGGAAGCGTGAAATAGATTTTCGTCGACAAAAATGTATTGAAGACCTAGTGAATGCGATGTCTCTCCTGCGTCAATGTTACGAATGATTTCTGGTGAGTACTCTCTTTTGGAAAACATTCTTCTTTGCCTCATTCATCTTCATGATTCTCAATAAGACTGGAATAAAAATCAAATAACTATCTGAATGAAATGCAAATTCTCAATTTCAGATTTTTTCTTTTGAGTTAGGGCCTTTTCAGAATATCTAACAGATGTAGTTCAATGTCCAGCGTGGCTTTAGCCGGGGAAGTAGTTGTTTTCTGTTAGACATTCACAAAAAATAACTTCATTTTAATCGTGGATTTTTCAATTCACAGAAAAATCTTTCTATCAATATTCAATTGAGAATGTTTCCCTTTTCAATTATAATATAACTATGTATCAATTCATAAGAATACTATCTGGATATAGGTCAACAAAATTGTTCAAAATGACGCCTATTAGACACGAGACAGGCTTATGAGGAGAAGCACCATCTTGTGGCCACCAAATTCCTTGTCGCTCTGCAATGAAATATGCACCATTTGCAATCGAAATGAGTTCGAAACCCTAGAACATATCCTCTTTAATTGTCCAATATATTCTTCCATGAAACCTTCAGATGCTCACTGTCTTTCCAGTTACAACAATTTCTTCAGTCACTTCGAGAATGTTGCACCTACTGAAGCTAAAAAACTGTCCTCACATATATGGAATGTACTTAAACTACGTTCATTCGTTCTAAACGAATGAAAGGTTTCATGCAGCCAAATTTATGTCCTGATGTAATCAGCTATGTGTTTGGGATTACACAAATGTATTGTTATCTCCCTTTTATTGTTTTTTTTTGTTCTATTTGTATGACTTTTCTCACTAATAGTTTCCTTTTTCTCCTTTTATTGTGACACTCTAATACATAACAAACTGAAGCTCTTGCTATATGATATGTATTCATTAGAAGCAATAAAATTAATAAACAAATAAATACTAATTGGATCAAATCATTTCGTAAAAAATGTGAATATTGCAACCCATTGAAATTTTCATTGAAGAAGTAAGGTCCTATGATGCTGCGGCCATCGAACATTCCGCACCATACCTTAATATGCGATATGGTGGGAAAATTATTTTCGCGGACCCAGTGTGGATTTTCTTGAGACCACTAGTGACACTGTTATGTCGATTTACAACCCCATTAATTATGGTTCATCGCTCCACAAAATTTGATTGAATATGTTGAGAGCAAAGACGACCTTGATTAAACGGGAATCCGTTTTTTTAAGATTTTGTTTTGAGCAAATGATTCAACGCATTTGTGTAAATTCGGAAACCTCAGTGATATTTGGTTATGATGATTTTTAAGAGAAAAAAAGTGATATGACATGATAAATGGGAAAAATTGAGAGATTCCCGAATTCTCATGGAACCACCGAGTCCATACAAAATTATATCTTTCATGAAATCATCGGTTATTGCAAAAAACCGATTCTACGATCGGGAAATTTGTATCTGATTGCATATTGCTATCCTTTTCTTGTAGGCTATTAAAGATATCCCCTCGGTCCGTCGTATTTAGTATATAAGGTTTTGATTTTGATTGAAATTTAATGGCGAAATAGTGTATAAATAGTTTCCATAGACGTAGGTACAAACAGTTATTCCTTGGCATCCCTTGGTAATTGAAGTGTTGGGCGTTCATATTTTTTTCTTGTTTATTATTACAAGTGAGACTTGTGAAAAGAGCAATGGGTCGAATAAGTGAAAGGGAAAGAGCTGCCAAACATGAAGAATGTTTATTTTCTCGAAGAAAATCTCGACGCCAAGCAAGACGAAGGTATGTTTTTATTTTTTATATAAAAAATTGTAGGGGTATATTGAGAGGTTATAGTTTTTCATCCCATTTGTGAAAATTGTAATTGCGTCTACTTCAGATGATAGATAATTCAACAGAAATGACTTCAGAAGCAATACGATTATGAGAGCCACAAAGGTAGATTTTTAAAGAATATGAGCAAGAGGGCTTAATATAGAGAAATGAAAACTCATATAACATTGAATTGTGGCATCCTCTATTAATTTTCTTAATATCAGATATACCGCGGTAGTACAAAAATTCTCCACAAAATTGGAAACTTTTTCGATATTCATTCATTTAAGAGCAGGGAAGGCTAAATTATGTAAAAAAAAATCTTGGTTGGAAATTATTGCAATTTAGAAATAATCTCATAGTGAATATTTGAAAAACATCTTCGGCCCACTTACCCTTGAGAATCAATTTCAAACGGAGAACGAAACACACCCTGTGTATCATTTGAAATTACTTAGTTATTCTCATTGAGTAATTGAAAAATAATTGAAATGCCATTAAAAACTTGATTTCCACCATCCTCAGAAAATAACTTGTAAAAAACAAATGGTGAAATAAATCGGTTGTTTAGTTTGTGTGAACTTTTGACGGCGCCACTGCTTCCATCCAGCAATTGACTCGAAAGAATACTCAAATCCAAAATAAATCGGGAACGGATAGAAACTGTGTTGCCAATGTCAAGCAGTTCACTATCTGCACCCCCACTCTTGAGACATCCTACAAACTCGACCTGGGCAGGGTGAGGAAGAAATTCGACTGTTTCCTGTGACGCGCTATTGGTTGTTGTCAACTGAATACGAGCATTGAATTCAAGTCGTCGTTCAAAGTCCGTGGGTTTAATAGCTTGGACCAACTGAATTAAGGTCAAATACCAATAGTATTGGAGAAATTTGTTCAACAGAAAACCATATCTGGTCAAAGTGTCAAATAAATAATCTAACCTCAAATATTTATGTCACGAGTCATGATTCAAAAGTTGCGCATGCACAGTAATTTTCAAGCGCCCGCATGAAAAATGACAAACTGATTTCCGTGACTTCACTCCGTTAACATTGCGTCTTATGAAGTGTTATCCATATTGGTAGTTAATAAATATATGATCATTCGACACTCTTTTTATCGTTGGCGAAGACGTCAATCTTCTAGTTCTGCTGACAGGATTAGGATCATACTATTCCAACACTCTACCTCATGATGGTGTGGAAATGTGTTGACTTTGAATTTAGAGAATTATAATTGAATAATGAATAGCTAGTGGGAAAAACGAGTAGTTGGACGAATTTTTGGAGAAATGTTTACGTTTCCACCGATGTAAATCGGACACATCACATCACACACATAAGACTTACAAAAAAGGGTTCATAGGAAAAATTTAGGGAATTTAGTATTCTTCAGAATTGTATCTTGTGGAGGAATTATTTTGAAAAAAATAAAAGTAAACCTTTTATCCAAGACGGCAATCCGTGCCGATCCCACCACCTAAGGTCAAAAACTTGGATTTTTCATCGGGGCCAGAAACCAAATAACATATATCAAAATCGTTTGTATTCTACCTTTTGGACTCCCTAGATAGGCTATTTTTTCTACACTGTGGAGCGGTCGCACTTTGATCAGTTTTACCCGACTGCTCTAGAAGGAGGGTAATGTTTTTTGGTGTATGTATGTATGTATATAAATATGTATGTATGTATATTTCTTTGGCACGTTTTGTACCCTTAACGGCTCGATGGATTCCAACATATGAGGTGTCGTTAGATTCGTTTTAATTGTAGGAGTTACAAATGGGATACTATTCAGATATGGCGTCGGCTCTACTATCGAACTTATTCGAATTTGTTAGAAATAGTAATGTAATATCTATTCTTGTTCTATGTTCTAGTTAGTTGGCGTTATGGAAAATGGAGATACAAATAAAACGTCAGTTGATATTCAATTTCAATTTAGTCCATTTATTCTCGAATTGCATACTCTGCTGACATGATATGGATCCAGGTATATCCCTCTGAATCCTGTAATTGTATTTTGCCGTGGCGAAGTTAAACAGTGAGTGAGTGAACGAGAAAATGCATCTCCCAATACAAGGTCCACAATAATATCCAGTTGCGTTGGAGGATTGGTTGAATCTATGCACCTGGTTCGTACCAATTATAGAGATTGGAAGTTTTGAATGAAAAATGTCCTAGTCGCCGCTGGTCTATGGTGTTGTATACAACCAAAACCTAATCAAGTCTTCGATATTGATTTGGACTTGAGAGCTTTAGCTGAAATAAATCTTTCTCTCAGGCCTACTGAAGCTGCTGAAACAAATGAGACAAAAAAGCACAGGAAGCGTGGGAAAACTGGAAAAAAACCTATGAAGATAGTGGCATCGTCTGTTCATACTTAAGTCTGATCAAAACAAAGTTCGAGTCATGTTCGTCTATGCAAGCGTATGTTGACAAAATTCTCCATATAGCTGAGTAACTCGAAAATATTGGAGAACCGTTCAAAGATAACGTTATTTGCAGTATCATATAAGATCCACCCAAACAATACAAAACACTCATTTTTGGCCATGCAAGGTTCAAAGCAGGCCACTTCTACAGAATTTGTGAAAAACTTGTTACTTCAAAAAAACAATGAGCGTCCAGAACTCGGACAGAGCATTCATTGTATAGTAAAGGAGAAACAAGCGTAAAATTTCAAGAGGCCCCAGATGTTATAACTGCAATATATATTCCCATGAAGCAAATGAATGTCCAAAACCTGGACAGGTAAGAAAAGAGTTAATACCTCAGTTGCTCTGACTTGTAATGATTCGTCAGCAATCAACTTCAATAATGAATGGTTTATTGACTCTGGGGCAACAGCCCATTTCACCCCAAACAAATCATATTTGAGGTATATGCTCATCCTCAATATTGCCAGAAAATGTGTCCCTGTCGTCTGAAAATTACCATGAAATCGACATGAGAAGAAGCTGTGGAAGCAGAAATGAATTCGCATCATGAAAATGCAACGTGTTCCCTCTGTTCCAATACTGCTACTGAAAGGTCGATCAAAAGTAAATGGATTTTCAGAACTAAACGCAAATCAACAGGAGAAATTGAGAGGTATAAAGCACGGCTCGTTGCCAATGGATATTCATAGACCCCAGGGTTGGATTATGAAAAAACTTTTTCTCCTGTAGTTCGTTATAGTTTTATCAGACTCTTGTTGGCTCCGGCTGCGAAATATAATTGAAAAACTGATCAAATAGATGTGGTTACTGTTTTTCTACATCCTAAACTGAATGTAGAGATCTACATGGAATTAACGGATGGAAAAGTCTGCCAACTTCGTAAAACACTGTATGGTCTCAAGCAATCAAGTTGTGCCTGTAATCAAGAACTCGATTCTGCACTAAAGTGTTTGAACTTCTTTCAGTCGAAACAAGATCCTTGTATTCATTATACGAACATTGAGGGAAATCGATTCGTGATAGCACTCTACGTGGTTGACTTATTGATATTCTTGGTAAACAAGAATCAAACAAAATCATACAAAGAAGCTTTGTCAAACAAATTCAAAATCAAAGACTTGGGTGGAGCACATTATTGTTTAGGCATGATGATCATCCAAAATTAAAAGCAAGATGCAATTAGTTTGGATCAAGAAAAATATATTGGAGATCAATATGTCAAAATGTCACAATATGCAGATCCCTTTAGATCCAAGTCAAGTTTTGTCTAAAGATATGGAGCCTGAAACTGAACATGATTGGCAATAAATGGCAGGAAGCCATTGGTAGCTTAAGTATGTTGCTCGGTGCATCAGACCCGATATTTCATATGCGGTCGACAAATTATCGAAGTATTGTCAAAATCCTGGCAGATGTCATTAAAGAGCTTTCGAACGGATTTTTATATATTTGTTAAAACCATTGTATTACAAACTAATATTCAGAAAAACTTTTCAACAAAAAATTAAACCGACAAAATACGGAAATGAAAATTAAAAAATAAAATAAACCTTCTTAGTCTCAGTAACTAAGATCCTAAACTAATGTAAGTAACTAATTTCGAGTCGGCGCCAAACAAACAAGCAAATGAATTAGGTAAGGCGTAAAATGATGGCAACGAGTTGCGTGGTGACATTCTGATAATTTTTTTGAAGTAATTTAATGATGTTCGTTGATTGTTTGTTTGGCGCCGACTCAAAATTAGTTACTTACATTAGTTTAGGAGCTTAGTTACTGAGACTAAGAAGGTTTATTTTATTTTTTAATTTTCAGTTCCGTATTTCGTCGGTTTAATTTTTTGTTAAAAAGTTTTTATTTTTTAATTTTTTATGGCTAAAATATACAAATTACTACTAACTTGTTTTTTGATTCCTTCCAAAATACTTACTTACCCACCTTACTTCAACTATTACCAGTTAAATAATATGATTATCTACTTTTACTATTTGTTGTAATATAAATTTTTTACTATAATATTATTATCTACTTTTACTAATAATATAAATTATTTTTGTTGTTCTGGTAAGTTTATTTCATTACTTTGTATATCATTCCATCCTCTCATAGAATATAATGGTTTTGTAGGATGTGGAACAGAAATAATGTCAGTAGCGATCTGTCATTGTCAACTACGTATGTGTGTGCCAATGTTCATAAGTGAAAAATCAATTATCCCCTATTTTTCTACCCGTAAGGGTATATAATTCCATTCGAAATCTAAATATAAGGTATACCGTATCTATTAAAAAAAAAACTTTCAAATCGAAGAACCCAGTACAAAGTTATGCCTGATAGAATCGGTTAACGGACCAGAATTCAGAGGGTGAGTGATCAATATCCTTCATGTTGCTACCCTTAGGGGTGGATTTCATCTTTTGAATTCAAATGGGACCACCTTCGGAGTACACCCTATCCAACGAAAAAAGAATTATCGTGATCATACATAAAAAAAATGATGGAAAAAAAATATACGGGTCGACTAGAAAACCTCCTCCTTTTTGGTTTCGTCGGTTAAAAAATAGGCGATATGCACGGGCATTGTGATGTTGATGATCGTTAGTCTACAACTGGATATGTATACCTTGTGGTGGAGCAATGAACTGCTCTTCGAAGAAACAGCCTACAGTAGCTCTCTCGACTACAGAAACTGAATACATGGCTTCGACTGTGGCATCTCGGGAGGCTATTTTCTCGAAAAAATTCCATCGAGAAATCATACCAAGCACTACAAAAAAAAAATACTTTACTGCGATAACAAAGGAGCAGTGGATTTGTGTAAAAATGCTTGTTACAAACCCAGAATAAAATATATCAATTATTATTTTGTTAGAGAAGTACAAGAAAATGCTAATATTGAGATCAAATAATAATAATAAATAGTTCATTGAATGCATGATAGAATGCTTATTATGCCAAGGTACAATATTATCATTTTTTTTATTAATAAGACTTACGTTTAATAAACCGTAAAACTCACTAAGGCATCAAGCCTCTGCGTGAGATATAATGCTTTATATATTTTGCATATAATGAAAGTTTTTATTCATGTTAATTCCTTGAATATAATTATAATTATATTGAGACCTGTCCGGTCCAAATGTTCAACATGAAATCACCAAAAATATATATCCACACAAAATATGGAGATGTACAGATAAGTAAATAGATTATTTCCATAATAAAATTGTACGAATGGAACATATAAATGAGTTGTATATATGAAATTCATTGTTAGAATATATATAAATAAAAGGTAGGAATAAAATATAAAGATAAAATATATAGTTGAGTTGTGTAAAGATAAAAATTATAAATAAAATGAATAGATAAAATATATATATTCAAAATGTCTATAGATAAAAAATATGATAAAATATTTAGGTAAGATGATAGATGAGAGTTGATTAAATGTACAAATAAAACTAGGTTAAAACAAGGATAATTTAAAAAAAAAATTAAAGTTGCAGAAAAAAAGTTAATTGATCCACGATGGAGCGGTAAAACAATTGTTTTATGTCAAAAACCTGGGCTTCATTGTAAACCTCATCAGATGGGAATGTATGAGGCCTCATCAGAATTATTTTGAGTTTTTTTTTTAATTTTTTTTAGGAGTGCGTTCATTGCTCCGCCCACCTTATAATGCCATAGTTCAATCGAGAACCTACCAATGCATGCTAGACTGTTTTTAGTTTATTCAGATCTAGTATCGTTCTCAGAAGTTTGAATTTATACATTAAACATCTATGATTTCTGGTGATAGTTTCTATATGTTTATCCCATCTCAAATGTTTATCTATGATTATGCCCAAATATTTTATGTTATCCGTTTTTGGATTTCATAACGTTTATCATTTTTCAGTCTATCATAGTCTGGCAAGTTTCTATTGATGCATGTGAATGTAATCAGTTTCCTATCGAAATTTATAGTCAATAAATTGTTATCCATCCAATTTTTGACTTTTAAGATCATTATCTGCCAAATTTTTAAGTTTTTCCCAATTACTAGCTTTACTATTTTGACATATTGGTGTCTATTAGATATGTAGCTTTTCATCACATTTCCTCTGAAACCAATGTCTTCTAAGGCTTCCAGTAACTGTGGGTAGCACACAGTATCGAAAGCTTTCGCTTAATCTAAAAAACGCACATAGTTGGCTTGCTTTTATCTAGAGTTTCATATATTTCATATACAAGGAACGGAATCGCATCCTCGGTAGATTTGTTCTATTAAAATTTGAACTGCCTACTTGAAATAATTTTTTTATCAATCAGATATTTATCCAGTCTAAATTTAATAGATTTTTCAAAGATCTTTGCTATACTTGAAATAACCGATATGGTTGCATACTGCCTGAACAAAGCTCTAAGTAGTGGAAAACTCAATCTTAATGTTGAAAAAATGGGGTTACAAGGAATAGAGTGATATCACATAAAGAGGGGGTGTTAGAAATAGTTATGTAATATGAATGTGATCTCTAGACTTGTTTTTATGTTGAACTAGTTAATTGACGTTATAAAAAAACAGTTAGAAATAAAACTTCAGTTGACATTCAGTTTCAATTTGTGAGTGGCCGCCTGTCGAGGTGAGCGATCTGATATGGATAGACACGTGAGGGCAGACGTCGTCGACAGTTGTCTTTGATTTGCTTTTTTCAGCGCGACTTATGCAACATAGTTAGTGATTATTGTTTAGGAACGAAAATATTGATCTATTAAAATACAAATAAAGTTAAATTTAGTCAAATATTTTGGTAAATATAAGTATATTATAGGGATTAAAACAATTCGTTCATTAAAGAAACTAAAAAGTTTAAAATAAACCAAATTAAAAAACAAAAACAAAAAACCCGATTGCGTTAAAATAATTTACTGATAAGGGACTGAAAAGAGAAAAACGACCTTAATGATCTATCGAGATTTGTTTCAGCAATGTAAAATGTCCCATGTAATGTTTTTTAGTTCAATACCTACTTAGCAAATAATAAAATATACTGAAGTATAATATGACTTGAATGTAATAACGTATTGGAGGCGGGGACAAACTTAAGTGGAAATCTATTTTAATTTTCGAAACCAATGTGACAAACCAATAACCAAAATATGTTTGGTGGTGGTCTACAAGTGAAAATATATTTCAAATTTTAACAAATATGTTTTGTAATTTTTGTTTGTCTCCGCCTGCAATACTTTATAACATTCGAGTTATATTTATGTTATAGTATATTTTAT
>JAFIRS010004616.1:0-80416 GCA_018342105.1 Gonioctena quinquepunctata
TCGTTTCTGCACCCCCGAAAAAGAATCGGAAAATTTTTTTTCCCCCAAAAAACCCCCAAAAAAATGCAATATCATATCGCGGGTTGATTCGATCAGAAAAAAAATTTTACCTTACTCATTGGCAGACCCAGTGCCTCAGACACAACTCTCCCCAAAAAAACCCCCCCAACCCTTTTTTTCCTTTTTTGAGACTTTGGATGTGGAGGGGGAATTTTTTTAGGTTACTATCAACCCCCAATGCCAAGAATTTGGTGGGGGATTTTTTTTCAATGGTTGAAGTGTCAAATATAAGAGGTTAAAAAAAATGTGTTTGAAGGTTAAAAGGCTAGTTTTCTTTTTTTTTGAAGCAGAGATGGTTTGCGTCGCCCAGTTTTTACCTTCTTCAAATCATCTTCCTTTTTGACCCCCAGTATTCAAAATTTGCCCCCTTTTACATCAGTGTCGTGTCATCAGAAAATTTTTGGGGAAAAATTGTCCTTATATTAATACGGGAAAAAATTTTCATTTATATAAAAAAAGGAAAAATTTTTTTGGGCCCAAGGACTGAACCTTGTGGAACCCCACTCCTGATTTCCCAAAAAATTTTTTGGGGTTATTTTTTTCCATTTTAAAAAGGGGTTGGGGTATGATCAAACCCCAATTGTAGCTTACATCTCTAAATCCATAACACTGTTTTTTTTTGAGCGGAAACCCTGTGATTGACACCAAAAAAATTTCGACAAATCACAGAACACCGCCCCCCAACTGCTGCCCCCTTTTTTTTCCCCCCCTTTTTAGATATTTTTTTTCCCAAAAAAAAATGGAAAAGCGCCATTTGTTTTTTTGGGGGGGGCCCCCAAAATTTTTGGCATAATTCAAGTTTTTTTTGGTTTTGAAAACCCCAAAAGATCCTTTTGACAATTTTTCTATGACCTTAAAAAAGAACCCAACAAACATTATGGTAAAATTTACCTTTTTGACCTTCGAATGGGCCCAAACCCCCCCAAATTGGCGGGGAAAAATTTTTTTACGTTATAAAAATTTTAAAATTTTCCCCCAATTTAGGAAAAAAAAAATTGGGGAAGTAATTTGGAAGTCGAAATTTGGGAGATTAAGAATTTCCTTATAAGTTGAAGGAAAAAAAAAAAAAAATTTTTGCCTCCCCCCCTTGGGCCGACGATGGTAAAATGTATTTTTTTTTAAAACCTATTTTGGGGGTTTTAAAAAAGCACTGTAATAAAACAAACAACAAACCATGGCAGGTTGAAGAAGATGAAAAAAAATTTATGTATATTGTGTATCTTAACCTACATGCTTTTCCCGTGAAAAAGGGGGTTTAAAAAGGGAAGAAAAAAAGTCAATAAACTTTGCAGAGAAAAAAAATGATGGTTTTCATTAAAACCCAGTTGTGATTTTTTTTGCTAAACCCCCTTTTGTGATAATGTTTTTTTTCTTTGTCAAAAAAAAAAGGGGGATCAAATTATTAAATTTGTATAAAAAAAAATTAATTTTTTTGTCTCCCTTTTAAAACTTTTTTAAAAAATTTAAAAAACTGTTTTTTAGATGAAGAAGGGGAAAATACATTTTCCCCATTTTTGGGCTACCAATCTTTAAAAAAGTGGTCGATTGAGGAAAATGATTATTTTTAAAATTGGGGGAAAGGTTAAAAAAAAAAGGGGTGGTTTTTATATGGGGCCTTTTATTAAATTTCCCCCTTTTAAAATTTTTATTAGAAAAAAAATTTTTTTCGAAAGAAACCCCTTTTTTCCTGATTTTTTAAGTCCATTTTTCCCATCTTGGGATTTCGGGCCCCCTTAAAAGGGCACGTGATGGTTTTTAAATATGTTTATTGGATGTTTTTTCAAAAAGTCTATAAGTTTCCCCCCCTTTGGGTGGATTCAAAACGGGGAAAAAAAAATTTTTAAAAAAATTCCCCTGGGTTTTGTGCAGAAACATCAAATTAATACGGGAAAAAAATTTTTTTTTCCCCTTTTAAATTTTTGGAAAATAGTTACCCCCAGAGACATGGATATAGACTCAACCCTGTATGATGTTTTTCTGAAATTAAAATCAAAAACCCCGAATGTTGATAAGGGGGGTAAATTTTTATTTAAAAACCATCTTCCCAGAATAAAACCATGAAATTTTTGTTTTTGGGCTTTAATTGGGGGAATTTTTTCCCAAAAAATAGCCAATCATAAACCCTTTAAAAAAAATGGGGTTTTTTTTGGGTGAATAATTTTTTTTTTTAATTTCTGCGTTCCGCATGCGGTGCCGGAAAATACAATTTATCAGCCAACGGGGGGGAAGATGATGGCCCCGATCCTGGACACCCGGGTTTAAAGGTTTCGGGGAAAAGGTTTCCCCCCTTTTTCCCCCCACCCCAAAGAAAGGTTTTTGGGGGAAACCCTGTATTTTTTATTAACCCCTTTTGAATTTTGTTTTCGGCTTTTTTTAGATTTCTAAAATTTGGGGGCCAAAAAAAAAAATTAAAAAAGGGAAAAAAATTTGGGGGTTTGGGGTCACCCCCTCTGAATCAATTTGGTTTTAAATCTGATGATAGACAAAAAAATTTTTTTTGGGGATTTTTGGGGTTTCGTTGTAGACATTAAGTCTGATTGACAAATTTTGGGCCCCCCCCCTTTTTTAGAGCGGGAGGTATAAACAAAAGGGCAAAAAAAGCCCCGGCAACTTTTTTAAAAACCCCAATCGGTCCCCAAAAAAGGTAATGAAAGTATATAGTAGACCTGTTTACTGATTTTGGTAAACCCTTTACTATATGAACACACCCCGGGTTTTAAAAATTAGGAAATATTTTTTAAGGGGGTTTTTTTTCCTGGGGTTTTAATATTTTGAACAATTTTTGGGTTTCCTTTAGGAAAATTAAACCCCTTTTAAAAAACTCATTAACCCATTGGGCTGTAAGGTATATTTGAAGTCCATAAACGGAATTTAAAAATTTACTACCCCCTTTTTAAATTTTGGTTTTAAAGGGGGTTTTTTTTTGGGGGGTTTTATAACTCCAATTATAATTTTGGGGTTGGGGTTTGTTTTGAAGGTAAAATATTTTCAGAAATGGCAAAAATTTTGGGTTTTGAAGCCGTTTTCCCCCCGTTTTAAATTTTTTCCCCAAATTTTTTTGGGGGCAGATAATAAAGAAATTGGGGGGGAATTTTGACGGTTCTTCGCTGCCCCACACCCGGGGGATTGGAATGAAAACCCGCTGTTTTAGGCATGATGGAAAACGCCACTGTCAATTTTAAAAAAATTTTATAGCTTCCTTAAAAAGGGTTTTTTAGGGGGGGTTTTAGTGATATTTTCCAATATAATTAAGGAATTCCCCTCAATTTCCCGTATTCTTTTATTTTTTATTTTCCCGGGAAAATTTCCTTTTTGAACTCCGGGGGGCAGTGGTGGGGAAGAGATGGGGGTTTTTTTCCAAGTATGTCTTGGATATAACTTTTGGGGGTAACCCCGTTGCATTTGGGGTTAATGGAAAAAGCGATAGTGCAATTTTAAAAATTTTTAAATTTTTTGGATCCCTTTTGCTGTGGAAAAAAATCCACTTTTCCCTTTTAATCCCCTTAACCTTTGGGGCCCCCCCCTTTAATTTTTTTTTTTGGAAAACTACCTTTTTTAGTCCCCCGTTTTTTTTCAGCTTTAACTAGAAGTTTGTATAACTTTTATAATTTTTTAAAATTTTTTTAAAAAAGGAATTTTTGGATTTTTTGCTGACATAAAGGGGATCCAAGTTTGCAGCGGGGGTTTTTAAAATTTCCGAGAGTTATCCATTTTTGCTTTTTTTTTCTTTTTTTTTTTTAAAGGGGGAAAAAAGATTTCCCTTTTTTTTAAAAAAGAATGAAACCATTAAACGGTTCAGGGGGAAAAATTTTCTCGTCAAGGGGGGGAATTAAAAAATCGTGAATTTATCTTTTTTTTTGCTAAAAATTTCCCGGGCCTATTTTTTTTCCCCTTTTTTTTTTTTTTGCCATATTTATTTGGAAAAAACCCCTTTTTGGGGGGAAAAAAAAACCCAGGAGCCAGAGGAGCTTGTCAAGAAAAAATTTTTTTGACATAATAGTCCGGTAGGATGATGTTTTTTGGTTTTTCTGGGGGCCCCCCTCCCAACATTTTCAAATTGAACGATGAGTAAAATTAAAACCTCCATAAATCAATATTGAGATAAAACCCCCTACTATTGGGTTTTTAAGCACAGATTTTTTTAGTCAAAAAATTTCCCTCAAAGATGAAAAAATTTTGGTTGGAATTTGGGAAGTCCATATATGCAGAGTATATAAATGTTATTAGTTTTAAAATGCTAAGGAGAATTCAAATACATTTTTAAAAATTTTAAAAGAATAAAATTTTTTTAAATTTCCTTTAAAAAAAAGGGGAATTTTTTAGAAAAATTTTTCATTAAAAAAATCATAGTTCCCCCCCCATATTTTTACGGAATTTTACCCAAATCTTTTTTTTTGGGACATGCCATCAGGATGAAGCCAATGTCTTTAAATAGAATTAATTCAGGGGTTCATTTTGATCACTTAATAAATATGGATAGATCATCTACTTATTTCTAAATGAATGGATACATTCAACAGTAATAAGAGAATACATTCTGTTTATTGTCACGATGCACTGGATACTGACCATCCGAGGATTCTCTCTTAAAAATGCCTTGAGTAGATATTACTTAAGTTCTTGAGTTCCATCAGATTGAACTACTTGAACCGCCCCACATTACTCTGACGTACTCTTTTTCTATACAGGATCATCATCTATCATATCGACCAGTACCGGGACATTTTGCACTTTTATGTCTGAATCAGTAAAAAGCCCAATGGGAAGAACTTATAATTGCGCTGTCTAAACCTGTACGTAATTCCCTGCCCTCTACTTCTAATGATTGGCTCTTTTAGGTCAGCAATATTGTTTTTTCAGCAACCGTACAACATTTGTAAGTTTGCTTGAGGGCAGGATCTGTTTTAGAGCCATAGACGGTAGTAGTCTGTTGTTACTGACATTATTTTCTGTATCGTGCATCATATTAATATGATCCCTTTGGCCACAAGCATATGGTGTCAGGCAATGCTAGTTAAATACATAATTCTACTCTTTTTCAGCCTTTGCATTTTCTTCAATATAAAACCTGTGTTCAGAAACGCCTTTGAGCGCATCGTGGAAATTGGTCTGAATATTCCACTTCCCTAGGATCAAAGGCCTTTCCTGAAGGAGTACTCACCTTGGAAAAATCCGCCTCATTGGTGTGAGCTGGAGAAGACGACTTCCTACTTGATATACACTGTTTCCTCTCGGTTTTGATCGTCATAACATCCGGTGCCTTCACCAGCTTCTGCCATTTGTCTATCAGTCATCCTAATTTCATAATTTCCTCTCCATTGTGGGAACATTTTGTAGTAATGTAACCTACAGTCATTGCTTAATTCCTCTCGTGATCTATTGTTCTGAATCTGCATCCCCCCATTTTCACTTTTCCACCTGCTAATTCTCTCCACCTTCCACACTGCCTTTTCCTCGCCTTCTAGCTTTTTTTTTTTGGTTTACATAGAGTCATATATGTTTATTTTCCCTCTGCGGTGAACCTTCCAGCTCTGAGGCATTTTCGTCACTGGTCAGCTTCCCCTATTCTCCTTGTATATTCTACTCTGATGATTTCTTCAATATAATCTCTTAATTTTAAATTTGGCAACGGCGCCTCTTCCGATACATTTTGTTTACGTAAACATCGGCTTTGCAGGTGCCCTGTTTTTCTAGAGGTATGAATTTATTCTCGCAAAAGACATATTTATACACTTCCTTATCTTCTATAGTTTTTTTATGTAGCTTCCTTCAGTTCCGATATGGTCCTCGTCTCCTGTTGGGTTTGTTGTATCTAAGGAGATCACTTTCCATTTTCTGGAGATTCTTCCAAAACGTATCGTGCTCAGCCTTTGATTTTATTTCAATGTATAGCGATTTTCCTAAGTTACCCGTTTGAATTTCAATCTATCACGCTGGAGTACAGCCTGGTTGAGGTCGGCTTCGAGCTTTTGCAGCCTGATTCATGTTCTGTGTTGTGGCATTCCTCTTTGCAGATCGATTTTGAAACCTTTGTGCCAAATGTACCAGTTTTTTCGTCCAAGATAACATTTGTGGAAAACACCGGCACATTTTTATAATAATACACAAAATATAAGAACTGTTTTCTCACAACACTGAAAGTAGTTAATATTTGAATTTCTATCAGAGTTTCTATCTGAAATCGATAGTTCACTATCAGCTTTTCATCTTGAACATTTCACCTATGAATCTATAAATGTTATTTGAAAATATAGCGGCCAGCTCGGCTCCAACGGGAAGAATTAAGATCGCGTCCTTTATCATATGCATATTGTGTCCCATCTGCATTCCAATATTAGTGATCTTAATGATGGAAAACTTGTGGATATCTGATACACTTCTTTACACCTGCAGAACTTATATGTATTTTCCTGCATATCAAATCCTCGCCATTTCTGGAGCTAGAGAGCACCCTAATTTCTTGGAAATAATTCGTCATGTTTAAGAAAACAGAACAAATTGAACGCTGGATAATAAGAAAATCCAAAAAAAGCGCTGAAATCCAACGAGAACCTGGGAAAGAAATCCTGAGGAAAACTAGCCTGTCCAGATGGAAATTTTGCGTGCGCAGACAAACGCCAGATGCTGCAAGACCTTAACGGTGAAACCCAGACCAAACCCGCCAACTAGGACTGCGTTCTGTGGGAGTTGGCAACCTGCATATTCCATTGTCAGCGCGCTGACGGACCAGGTAATTGAAAAACGAGCCCTGCGTCTACAGGTATATTTTATAAAATCCATCAAATCTTAGCTGGTACCAGCCTGCAAATTCCTCTTGTGGTAATACGTGAAGTGCATGCAAATTGTTGGAAATTGTGCGCGAAGGCCTAGTTTTCGTAGATATAAACAATCTTGAATGTATTTCTCTGTTGTTATTTGACAATAAGTGTGTACACCGAAGATCAAGCAATAAAAATGTATGAAAGATGGTTCTTCAAGTCAACAAACCTGAATTCACATTCGGAGCCATTTCCAGATGCACGAAATATATTTTAGACTCATTTTCTGACTAAATATCCCAAAAATAATATAAACAAATCAAATCTTGTGAACAATACAAGGTAATAAGTAAATAGAAAAGACAATTGTATTGAACTTTCTGTAATCAAATTGGCTCCAGGCGAGAACCTACTTCTGGGGTTTTACGACTTCTTCTTTCATCTTTTTGACGTGGATACGACATCAAGTCGTGTTAGTCCTCAGCTTGAGTCGGTTGATGGTCAATGGCCCACAATTTGTTCGTCCGCTTTCTTCCTCCTCCAATCTACACCCCAGTTGACCCAGCAGAAGCCCGTGGTAAAGAATAATTTGTTTTCGATCTATTCAATTTTAGAATCTTTGCCTTTTACTCGCTTCTATCCACGCAGACCTCTGCATTTTGATGCCAAAGTAAGTAATGGATAGCCAGCAAAATTAACTTCATTCATATTGAGTTTTTCCTTCGGTCATGAATCAGGATTTTCTGATTACTTCGTCCACTTTGACTGAATGACAAGGAGGGTATTACCAACTGGCGGAGAAGAAACCATAAAGAAACCCTTTAGGGGCCTACTTTCCCAGTTCGAATAGTACAGACACCTGCTGATGAGAATGGACTGGAGGCTCTGAAAAGGGTTCTAGGAGAAGTTGACATTAGCGAAAAAGGCATAACCGGCGATGCGCTGCGGGCAATAAGCCCATTCGTACCATCTAAATCACTGACTGGACGGTATTTACTCCAGTAATTGCCGCAGAAAGGACGGAATCATCGCTCCAGGAAAGCAACTCCGCGAATACATTCTCCAGTATCCACCACGACGAACGGCGAAAGACACCGGCACCTGGTTGCAAACCGTCCACCTCGATTCAACCGCCGGTAGTTCATTCGTTGAACCCATTTGTTCAGTTCGCCACCGGAGTTTTTCGGGGCCTTTATCACCATTCCACGTCGAGAGATGTTCTTCCAAATGCCGCTTGTTCCGTGCCCGCTGAACAGAACCTTTGTTTTGCACCGACAATACGGTCGAAGACGGCAGCAGCGTCCCAATCTTTCTGCCACCGTCAAGCCTGCATAATACAGCATTTTATATTGCTCGTCGCAATAAAACACTTTCGCCTCGAAGTATTGGGTATTATTCCAGCTGAGTTTCATAAGAACCTAAAAGACCAAAAGCACCCTGGAGATACCTTGGGTTTCTGGGCACAATTTCAATAAGTGGATTTGACTATTACTGCGAAACACCGACTGACAGGACAGGACCCTGGAGTTTAGTTATTCACTGGAAAATCAGCACCCTCTGTGTTCCAAGAAGTCTACTAAATGAAGGAAAATAAATAGCAGAACAATATGAGAGGAATAGATCCAAGTTCTTCCCAGACAGCCAGGCGGCACTGAAATCTCTGAGCAGCCAGGAAGCTTTGTACGACTCAACTGTTATGGACCTGCAAAGAGGAACTGAGAACACTGGCAAAACCGCATTGAGCTTGGATTTGGATCCTGGTGGACATTAGGGTTCTGCAGGGAATGAAAAAGCCGACGAACTTCTGCCAGAAGAGAAACAGAAAGCAAAACCAGGTCCAGGACAGACCTCGGGTACCGGATATGATCCAGGAACAACACTGAAATGACATCCTATGGAAACTGACACGGGCAAGTGTACATCAAAAAAGCTCATGCCGGAAAAAACAGCAGGACCTGCTAACTCTAAACAGGAACAACTGGAAATCACATGGGGCTAGCGATCAATAATTCGCCAGTAAAAAGAGGAACTTGATAAAATGGGACCTAACATCTGGAGTATGTAAGGAACCAGAAACATATCATGCTATTACTGTGCAACTGCGAAGCCCTGATCGCAGAAGACAGTCAATCTTCGGCAAAATCCATTGCGAACTGGAACTTCTACAGCACACACCCAGTGGAGGACTTGTACAAACTTGTGCAAGCACGAGATTACTAGAATAGGTGCTGTAAATATGAACAACATCTTCATCATCACGGAATCGCATAATTCACGAGTACTCACCACTGCGTATTACGAGGGGGCCATCCTGATCCACCCGCGGGAGCACTTCAGCTGTCGGGCCCTAAACCCCAGGAGGCAGCACTGTGGAAAGATCCGGATACGCCGGATCAACGCGCTCTGTAATCCCCAGCTACCGTTATAGCTCAGCCACGGTGGGGCCACTTGATAAGATGTTTACTGGCTCTAGGATGTCAGTACCTCGAGCGGCGCTCCCGCCGATCAGGCAGGAGCACGATCGCTCGAACACCCTTGCCACGAAGGACTTCCCCGTCTCTACCAAATTAGGCATTTTCACTTTCCGCGGTCCACCATTCAGCAACTCCTGCCCCCTAGAGGCCAACATCTGTTGATGCGGCACCGCGAACGGTGGGTCCCCCAACATCCCCAGGGTACCCATGTCAACAAGAGACTTCCAACATCGGAAAGATTTCTCTGTCGTTAGCCAGAAATCTCAGGCACTCCTCCCCCCCCGCTCGCCCCATCCGACGGCCTAGTCACATGCTGAAAATATTAGTCACTAAATATATTACGTCAGATTACTCACACCTCATGATAGAAATCATTATTTCATTAGAGCATGATTCTTTCATTAAAGTGGCCGAAGGTTGCTGAAAATTTCTAAATCCTGGTTTCGGCGTATTTTTTTCAGGAATAGCTCTACTTGTTAAAACGAGCATTATCCGTAAATTCCAATGGTTCAAGAGGCAGTGGGCCGTCGCCTTGTTTCATATTACCCTATGTAATAATAAATTATTTCCAAGTCAAAATGAAGCCTTATATCTCTTCCTGCTATCTGCCAGTATGAGAAAGATCTGTAATCTGATAATGATGAAACAACTGAAATTTACTTACAATACTTTCGCTGAAATAAATTGGAGCTTATTTCCTGAAAATGCACACCGAAAACTAGGTTCAGAGATTTTCAGCAGCCTTCACGCTGTGGAGCAAGCCATACTCTGTGAAAAATGGTGGTCTTTGGCCGCGAGGGGCTGTGGGAGGGTGAGAGTTCTGACGTAACATATCTTGGGTGACTCTGTAGAAGCCTTTGGTGGCTGAACACCGGTCCTTTTCACTTTGAACGCGAGCGTTTATCCAACGCGGCTACCAGGACCTTGATAAATGATTGAGTGTTCAGAGTTATGTGAGCAATTCAGGCTGCACTCTGAAAAATCAAGAGCTACACGCTTTCTACCGTAGCTGTCTCTTTGTGAAAGTCATCTCTTTGTACTTTACTTCTCATTTTTTACGCAGCTCAGCCTTCTTGTAGTCTATATGTCCTAATTCTAGATGCATATTATTTGCTTAATATGCATCTGCCTTCCCATTAAAATTGGTAGTTTCTGATAATAAATATATGAACGAGACCTTTTGGTATCGACCGAAATGCTTTTCTGATGTTTCGGAAATATTTCCCGGAAAAAATTCACCAAAACGAGTCATGGTTAACTTATATTATATTTCCATAATCACTGTCAAACTCACACATTTCTCAAATACCAAATACACAAATTCTCCGGTAACCAGGTAAGAAACAGTGGAGGGCCACTATGAACAATACACTTTCAGGGAATCCCGCCAGAAGGATTTTCACCCAAAATCAAGGGAATCTGGGACTTCCCCACATTAGCCTCCCCATGAGGAAAAAATAGGCTCTTTATACATAAATTAAGAGTGGTTTGAAAATTCAGCAGCAGCAGCTTAGCCCGTGTAAACATGTTCTTCCATGTAATTCCTTTCGTGCTTCCAAGCAGGTCTCAAACATATGTTTATATTATGTAATCTCGTCAATATTGAATAATAAATATGATGTTAACTTTGACTATACTGTACGTTGCACCCTGTATATTCCATTAGTTACTTTCTCTCGATATTTTAATCTGAGGTATATCAACAGGGATTCAGTGTAAGCAAAAAATATAGTATTTTAGCTGAACTCCTAAAATTGTTACCTATATAGCAGAACTCCAAGTATTTTTTTTCATTCAGGTTGTATTTAGTCGAAAGAGGGGACCCTTGATGCGTTGTGTCTATATACATGGAACCAAACCCTGGAAGCAGTAAATAACTCTAGTTTGGTGAAGATGAAGAAAGGAATCAATATCCCATTATACGTAGCACATAACCAAACACCCGTTAGGCTCTCTCCTGGGACAAGGATTCCTGCTCATAGAAGCAATATCATGGATGAGGTGAGAACCACTGAACCCCATCGTGCAATCCAAATTGCGCGAAATACAAACTTCATGACAGGCTTTGACACGGTGGATCACGCATGAAAACAGCAAATTCTCATTCAGATCCTGGGTTCCCTAGGGTGCCCATCTGTTCCCTTTGTTCAACTCCATTTATCAATTGTTTCCCTGAATGTTTGTACCCGTGGGAGGTACCACCTTTTGCAGATGATAAAATGGCTATTAATGACGAATGCATACTATGATAGTCTAGCGAAGCATTTTTTTCCCAGCTCCGTTACTAATAACGGCCACCAAAAGTTTGCATTCCTTGATACGTCCCTGCCTATTTGGGGGGTTTAACATTAATTATGGATTGGGCAACAAAATAACGCCTCGTTTAGAAAATAAGCTACTGATCGACTACAAAACCGAGCAATAGAAAGTTTTAATGTTTTTTTGCACTGTACAAAAAAGACTAAAAATACTCTTCTGACTGCTTTTACCATGAGAGAAGAAAAATGGTAGAACTCATATGGGTAAAAAAACGTAGGCTTTTCGTGAAGGGGCAAAAAAGATAAGCTGCTTCTCTGGTTCTTATGTGAATCGATAAAAAAAGAGGGTATTTCCTTTATACGGTTTTCATCCGATATTTCCGAATCCGGGTGGATAAGTAAAATCCGAGATTCAACTTCAGGATCGCTCCGGGAGCAAGAACAAGGAAAATAGTTTTCCGTAAAGCATATATCTATGCAAACACTTACTCGAGTAGTGAGGTAACCGTAAGTGAAACATTGTTTAAGTCCCCTTTGATGAATTCGTTGATTCATTTGGGGACACTGGAGACACCTTCATAATAATAGTACCTTGTTGTATATATTTTCCTCACTGTGTTTTGAAAACTGCTTTGAGTTTATCAGGGTTGGCGAAACGCCCGCAAATTGATTTCTACTTGCGTGCATTGTAAATATTTCATAGTGCAAGGATTCCAGCTGTGCAGAATCGCACAAGTGTAAAATATCCCAGTACCAGTGACTTCTACGATAAATTCAGCTATGGATTATTTGTTATTTCGATTGATTCATGTCAGGGGTAATAGTTTGTTGTTGAACCAAGAATTATAGATGAAGAATCTTCCTTTATCACTACTATACAGGCTGTCTCATCAATTGACCGTCGTAACTTCATTTATTCCATATTACATGACAACTTCAATGTACTCGAAGATTGCCACCGTCATTTGTTTCATTTCTGACTCTGGTTTGTATTTAGAGTTTGAATACAGGAATTCATAGGTCCTGGGTACTCGATTGAAAGAAATAGTGAATTTAACATTTTAATCTATTTTCCGCTGAGGAATTCCTTTAACATCCTATAGCACGAGATAGATGAACCATTCGAGCTCATATACCTCGTGTCACGATCCTTGTGTGCCGTCGAGGGTCAGCAATATGTCGGTTTTTCCAGCCGCTTTAAGCGTGCTAATAAATTAGATCTCAAGTTCCATTTTGCTCACCGAAATACTTGCAGAGTAAAAGTTTTCCATCTTAGGAATGTCAATAAGACTCAATATGCAGATATTAGGCTTTTAACTTAAGATAAAGTTCCTGGAAGGTGGTTTCATAGGCACCGAATCATTTATATAAAAAGCAATTATGAATCTAGTAAGTAATATACATAACTACGACTATGCCAACTATGAAGTTGAAATATCGGCCATTCCTCTTTCTGCAGCAGTGTACTACGAATTCGTGAAGTTGTTGCATTGTTGCACTATATAAAAAACTTCGCTCAAGTTGAAAAATATGAATCACGTTTTCAATATCTAACATACCCTCTATAGCGTCAAGAAAATCGCAATGTAAATAAATGTGATATGCAGATATAAAGTTGAGATGTAACTGTTCTGGCTTGGGGCAGTTTTGATTGAGAAGAGACACCTGAACTGCTTGACAGGAGGAGACCAAGACCTGACACTTTGAGGCATTTAATGTTGATGAATATTCTGAATAATATGATATTTCATCTGATTTAGAAAAGGAGCAGGTTCCCTCTAAATGACGCGCATATTCTTTTATGTATGATCACGCATAACTTCAGAGTAGTTCGATCCCCGATGTTTTTTTTATTGATAGGTATACTTCGGGTTGGTCCCACTCAGAATTTAAAAAAAAGTCACCCTTAAGGGTGCAGAAAATAGGATACCTAATGTTCATCCACTGAATTTCTACCCGTTAAATCCGATGGACTCCTTTACATTAACGAAAAAAATTCCCGCAAAAAACTTATATAGGCTGATTATATTTCATATGAAACGTCCAATTGACTTTAGAATGCCATCATATATTTTTTTATTTCGAAAAGATATTGCGTTTCAAAGTGTACCCGTGATCACGTTCATCGAAAACTACTCCCTCCATAATCCACGTTCAGAAACACGCATTACTGTTCTTGTCAAAAATATAGCTCACCGTTTGATATACACCCATTATATAATTGAACATCATTTATTGATAGACCTAATCAACAAAAACCCATTTCCAACAAATAGTTTCTTTATTTAAAACATTCCTAAAATTTACTGAACGGGCCTTCCCTTTGATGAAGAGCGACCATTGGCAACACACCCTCGCAAATATTAAAGACAGCTCCCATTAAAATCATATTGACATTTGAGGTTAATGTTTATTTTTATCAACTTATTAATTTCTCAATATCATAAAACGATTTGCGTGTTTATAATGAAACAAGCAGCTTCTGTAAAGCAGGTCTGCAATTCTACATGGGTGATTATGAGATTACCTCTTTATTTATTTTTATGCTTTGTTTATGCAACGTTCCCAAGAACTATGAACTAATAACTATGATTCAACACTAGCAAATCATCGAGCGCGTTTATGGAACCCTAGTACAAGAACTAAGAACCATGACTAGAGTTGCTCAACTTTTAATCCGCTAAGAACTGGTTTCTTATTAAAAACGTTGGGTGATTGTTTAGATATAATCAATCATAAATGCATACTATACCGTGAATATATATGTAGGTTTCTATCTGTTTGTATTATAACATAAATAAATTCATTCGGCACCTGTTAGTGTTTCCTTCCATGTGATGGGTCAAATATTCATTAAGTTTGAACTACTGAAAATATAATTAATTTTAGAATGAATAATAGACTAAAGCATACATACAAATTCCTCGTACCTTGGTAAAATTATTTACTTCTATGTCACACCCAATTCTTACTAATCTATTTTTACAAATACAGGTCATATTTCTCCTTCTAAGTGGTAAAACTCTCCCCCTGTGGTTACAATGCCGCTATAGGAAAAAAATATTTCTGAAGATAATTCAAGTGAAGAGAAAACTTTGACATAATACTGCACATTCTAGTTATTCAAAGTATTTTGAATTTCCAATCAATCAAAATAGAAAGAAATTATTCTTATCGACAAAGTTGTTATTCGTCCACCCTATGCCCAGGAAATAAATTGTATTGTGCCTTTTGGAGTAGCAGGTATTAAAATTCTTTACAGTATTACATTTTTTCTATTCTGACAAAGTCATGGACAGACGAACAGGATCAGAGGGTTTTTCCTAAATTCCATGACAATAATTGAATTAACTTTCTTATAACGAGCTCTGAAAAAGGATCGGCAAATTTCTTTCAATTTCAGATATGTTATATATAAACTCTTATAAACACCTACATCATAGGCATAGCCTTTTGTGGAAAATCTTGCATCTTGGATTTACTCATATCAAAGTCATCAGCCAATCGAGAGCATACATCCCTAACCTGCATCTTTTAAACTTCTATCAGAACATCCATATATTTAATTTACCTAATTTTGGTAATGTATTTCACAATGTGGTACATTTCTTAGGAGCCCCAAATAATATTACTCTTCTTTCTATAAGTAATAGATAAGGCTATGCTGCTCGTCCCTTCGATATTTCACAATCAGGACTTGGATGAAGATCAATTCTGTAATGAATATATACCTAGATTTTTTTTGGTGGTGATATTTTGCGAATCGTATAATGTACTCAGCTTCTTGGCTACCGCTAGAGAAGAACTATTCGAAACTCTTGAGTAACATTCTATGGATGTAATGTCACTCAACACAGCTCTTTAATTAGCCAAGGAGCATGTTTTCATTTGGTTTGCCTCTTCTTCTTAATGTTGGTAGGTCATATACTTATGATGAAACATTGTCAGACCATGTCATTTCAGGTTGATATGGACAGACATCTTGCTTCCAACATAAATTTGATCCCCTTGTTCCCAGCATATTCCTAATTCGTAGTATCTTCTTCAGCTGGAACCAAAGAACAATATGTTTATAGGACTGGATATAAAATACAGTAATTGATCGACATTCTGGTAAACTTGATTGAGTGGAAATTAACGATCGTTCCTGATGTAATTCACCTGGAAATGTTCCGCAATAAAAAGCATATATTTCCGCCTTCACAAAGTTTGATTCACTTCTCACTGGTGTTCAGACAACCGTGCACATAGCACTTTTAGACATTTCATAGTTATTAAAATTAGAAAATAATTCCGAAATTTTCAAACCAAACATTTATGGCGAGCTTGTTCATTTGCAGCAGTTCAGCAGTTCTTCAGTATTATCCGTGTCTCGTATCAGATATATGCAAGAAAAAAGAGCTGAAGAGAGATAAACGATTGATAATTATCTCTATTCCGTGGAGCAAACGAACGAACCTATCAAAGTATCAAATAACAAATGTCATTACGTCACACCCATGATTCGCAACTCATACAACGATGCCAAATCAACTTTAGTGAACGTGACGTCACGAAACCACTTTTTTTCCTTTATTTAAAACTACCCATCAGAAAAATAAAATAAAAAAAATCCCAAGTGATATTAGCACATATAATTTAATTACAGTGTTTTCACATAGTGCATAAAAAGGTCTATCTCTAAATTTCACTCATAACTTTGTAATTGCCATCCTTTGATTTAGGATTATTCTTTCCAAATGGATAGGTTGGCTAATTTCGGATTTGGAGAGAAATAATCCAACTCTCAAGGGTAGAAAAAGCCAGGATTATTAATTTTTCCTCCAGAACCGATTCTGTTGAACTTGGCATATATATAGGTGTAGTTCCTGTGACACTACAACATAATAAATAATTGAGCTCAATGGAGTAGATAGGGCAATAGTTGATTTTAGCCCCAAAAGTAGGGAAATAAAATCCTTCCAACAAAATTTTAACTTCGAAAATCAACTGAAGCAAAAAATCCTTTCTTAGTCTTATCGATAATTGACTTAGTTCGATGTGAGTAACTATTTAATTGCTCAAACAAACAATTAACAAAAGATCACAGGCCATTTCCTTTGAAGAAGTAATCAAAACGTCGCCATGCATCCCACGTCAGCCTTTCGGGCTTTACCTAATTCAATTGCTAGTTTGTTTGGCGCCGACTCAAAATTAGTTACTCACATTAATTTAGGAGCTCAGTTATCATTAAGATTAAGGAGGTTTAGTTTCTGCTTTTCAAGTGATGTTTTCGTCGGTTTAATTTTTTGTTAAAAAGTTTTTATGTTAACATTTCTATCAAGTCTCAATATAATACATCCAGATTCGATGGAAAAATCAAATTGAGAAATAAAAACAATCATACACTCAAACTCATATACAGGAAAAAAGAAAACAAAGGACTTTGAGTCTTCTACAACGAATCTAATATAAATTGAAAAACAAGTGGTAGACCACAAGCGGAAAACAACTAGTTTCCTGGCATATACCACGCAGAACGTTGAATGATATTCACCGGAACGGCGGAAAACTTCCATTGAAAAATGAAAATTGATTGCAAATGCTTCTTATAAACTTGATTTATGCCAGGTCCGCCTAACAATCCGTATACCGGTTTCCAGGCTTCGGTCCCTCATCAGTATCTAGTAGTCATCAGTCAGAGATATATGAAGACCTCTGGCCGAAGCGAGACTCAACACGAATGAAAACATCATCAAGTTTAACTTACCTGTGGCACGCAGGAAAAAAAAGTAACTTTAAACTGGCGGTACCCCACTGACAGAAAGGGAACACGCTACCATTCACCTATCTCATTAGGAGGGCTGCATGTCCGATGCTGCGTATACATCAACAAGAGAGCCAACCAAGGGCGTGAAGTGTAATATTGGAAACAAGGAACTTAAGAGTCTTCGCAAAAATTCAATATAAATTCGTAAGTGGTAGACCAGAAGAATAAATAACTACTTCCAGGTAAATACCACGTGGAACGTTGAATGATATCCACCTGGAAATCTATACAAATTTTCCTTGATAAACTTGATTGCGTTTTATTTATGCCAGGTCCGCCTAACCCGTATATACCCGCCTTGAGGTTTAGCCCTCATCAACAAAATTCGAATAGTCACCAGTCAGAGATCCGAAGATTTCTGGCCGAAGCGAGACCCAACATCACAAAATGAAAACACCATCGCTTAACCACCTATAGGCACGCAGGAAGTTCTCTAACTCGGCGGTACCCAGTGACAGAAAGAAACACCCACTATTCACCTATCTCAATAGGATTATATTCCCAATAGGAGGGCTGTACGTCCGACAAGGCGTATACATCAAACAAGAGAGCCAACTATGTGAACAAGGGACTTTAAGAGTCTCTCTTCGCATCCACCTGAAAAGCCATGGAAACTTCCTAACAACAAGGAAAATTTCCACAAATGCTCTCTTTCTGATGAACTTGATTATGTTTAATTTATTTAGGCTAGGTTCCATTCCATTTTGCTCTGAAATGAAAGTGCGAAGAACAATTATACTCTTCTATAATTTTCTGACTACCCTGCATGGTATTCCAAGTTTTACATTGTTCCAAATGTACAGCCCTGCTCTCTAGCCCCTCATTATGTCTAAATGGAAATTCCTTGCTTGATTCTCAACGAATAATTCTGAAAATATCACCTTTCGCAGGTCAATATTCCAAAACATGGGTGAGTATAGACTCTTCCGCTGTGATAAAGATCATGAATTTCGCCCAGAAACTCGTCGACGCAGACAGAGCTTCACTATTCCTGGCTGATCCTTAAGAGCAAAGAACTTCGACGCCACAATTTCTGACGTGGGGTTGAAGTAGAGCCGATAACCTCGATAGCATATCTTCAACAGCTACGCATCAGAACCCGAAGATTTGAAAGTGTATACTTCGAAGGAGATACTTTGGGAACTGGTATTGCTGGACACGTGGCTTTGACCGGCGAGGTCCTTCCATTATCAAGGACGCTTATGCTGATCCAAGGTCTAATCGGAGCAGACCAGCTGACGTAAGTGCGATTTATATCTACCGTTGAACTATCTGGATCATTGCAACAGACATCACCCACCTTTTGCTTGCTACTGGTCACAAGCCTATCAGAGTTATGTGTACAAAAATAATGCGTCTCCATCCTACAGGTGGAGCACATCTTCCGAAACAAAAGTTCTATATATTTTAAAGTCTTCCGTCTTCACAATGAATTGAATATTCATTTATAAAATTTATATCAAAAGGCTATTACTGGCAACCTTGCACTCAATGATACATTCAACCCCATTGTCGCTAAGAGCAGATAGTGTACAGTATGTTTATACCAAATATATGCACATATGTAATTTCTCGTATGCTCATAGTACTTCATCTGCCATTTATATTTATAATAAATAATCATTTCATCACAAATTATTTATTCTATTCTTTTAAATTCATTTATTATTACTAATTTTCTATTTATGTCTATCAATTCATACAACATAAAATCACCTGAAATCACGCAAAAGTTGATGGTTCCCTATGAACTAAAGTTTTTCTCTGTGATATTCACTGTTTATTTTACATTACCTCCATTATACACTCTATTATAATTTCTTCTGTCTCTTTGAATGTAAATAAACATTATTATTATTCACGGATTGTGAATGTTGTTGTCAGTGGAAGGTTTCCTTTTTTCTGTTCCTTAACAGTATCATATCACGATGTCTCCCTTTATTCAGTGAATATGAAGACGGAAGCAAGCGCATCGTGGAGAAGTGGAACAACATGTTAAACGCTAAAATACAGGAAGAAGATTATGAAAAATATGGAGAGTATGGAAAATATCTGATAAAAATAGCCGAAGTTGTGCATTTTACCATCATTACGAATAATAATTGAATTTTGATATTATTAGTTGATCGTCCATCGTCTTATCAGTTTAGATCGCCGATTGTGCTTGAGAGTATCTGCAATCAAGTCTGTGAATAATTGAGGTAATACTGAAGACGATTGCAGATACAAGCACCGAAACGTCGAAAACCTTCTAAATACATTAAGACGATGGACGTCCGAAACAATAGTAACTGGGTTACCGGCATCGTCTACAACCTTCAAACAAATTACTGTTGCAGCCACATTTATTGAGAATATATATTAATATCATTCTGTCAAGTACTGCTGGATTGAGATAACTCCTTTCAATTCATGTCGTTTATGGATCGCTTTCAAGAGGCCCTGAATTTGGTTACCAGATTTAATTTGAGGAACTGAACGTCAACCATCAGAAAGCCACTATATTAATATTCTTCTGGAGGAAAAACTCTGCAGAAAAAAAAAGGAAGAGGAATATCTCTCGGGTTTACAAGGAAACTGACCTGGTGAAAGTGGCTAGAGTGCTGAAGACCACACTAATTGTGGCCAGACGCTCTTTGAGAAAAAAAAAAAATGGGGCTAAACAACATATGGTACACTGGTTGTACAACATGGTGGTGAAGCCGACTATAAATATCTGGCTTCCATGGTGTGATGAACGAAACACAACAGAGAAGCGCTAAACTGAACTAGGCAAGGTACAAGGACACAGAGGAACAATGAGATCAACGCCCACTGCAGTAACCATGGAGGAGACACTGCTGCCCCTTAATTTGCGGGTACATGGAGGATTAACACTAGTGCTCTTAGACTGAGAAACACCCTGACAACATAAATGCTGGGACAGGATACATGAGCATCGTGAAATTCCTTTTACCAGAGGCGCGCTAGACATGAGAGATCAGGATCATCATTATTGCGAAACGATTATCCTTCGTCAAATCATATAGGCATACCAGACAAGAACTGTATGGAATGACACAGAACTCTACAGGGTAAGATCTGGTACACAGTCGAGTCCGGACATGGAGAATTGTGTGGGAGCAGGAGGTTTCTAAAACCCAATGACTGAGCTCTAGGCAACATACTGGATAATAATTCCTCCGTAGTTTCTGGCAGAGGTTTGCAACGCTCACGAGTAATTTGAATATATTTTTTCCTCGAATTCAATCAGGCTTTCCATGGGTCAAAGGGGAATTGAAAGAACTCTTCCTCATTCAGAAGAACATTGGTTATTTCCTAACATTCGATATTGGTTATCGGACATCTTCTAATGCTAAAAGTATGCATTCAGAAGACACTCTTTGAAAACTGTACAAATGCTGGAAGTCTTTAGATATCTCAAGGCATATATCAGCGATATTTCATGCAATCCAGGATAGGCACAGTGCCTGAATGGAGGAATTTAAGTTTCTTCAGCCCTTGAAAAAATGGAGATACTGCTATTAAGCTGCCTTTGCGCCCATCGAAAATACCACAACTAATAAAGAAACTTCAGCCACATTCAGCTACTACTTCCAAAAGACTGAAGACTGGGCATACAACATGCGGAAGAAGGATCATGAGGACTATAAAGAGTGCACAGTAAAGACCAACTGGAATACTACTACAAAAAATGTTGATGGAGAAGCACTTCAATGACTATAGAAGAAAAAATCAACCATTTTGAAGACGTAGGTGATAAAAGAAGCAAGAAAAGCAAAAAGAAAGTTCGTGAACTTCAAATGTTTTCGAGAAGAGGAAGGCGATCTACAGCAGTATGCCAACGAATTCAAAAAACTGGTAAATACATATGACGAAGAAACGCCAGATGGCATTTAATGATGCATTTTTCAAACCTGAAATTGACATATATCTGGGTTTAGAACTAGTAGGATAGAATATAATCCAATATTTTCTGTAGAAACGATAATAAGAGAACAAAGTGGGTTGGTAACCAATCAGAAAAAATCCGATTCATGTCTGATGAGACTTTAAAATGAATATATTGAAAAGAGACGATGCCCAATATTAACGATTTTTTTTAACACCCCCCCCAAAAGCAAAAATTGGGAAAAAAAAAATTTTTTTGGGGTTTATTTGAAAAACATGTCCACGTGGACCCAAAAAAAAAACAAGAAAGGAAAAGGTTTAAAAAATTAGAAGGGGAAAAAAAAAAATGATTCTTAAATTTTTCCCCTTGTCAACTTTAAAAAGTGGAAAAGGGAGTTATCAAAATAATGGACCGAATCAAAAGAAAACCAGACCTTTTTGGGGAACCCCTTATGGCGAACATCAAAAAAATTGTCAAAAAAATGATAGAAGAAACCCAAAATTGTCGTAAAAAACCCCGGCGGGGGCCCATCCCCCGGGTTTTTGGGGGACCGCAGGGGGGGGAAAAAAAAGGGGGGGGGGGCGGGGCAGGCCCCCCTTCGTTTTTTAAAAAATAACCATTTTTTAAAAAAAAAAAAAAAAAATTTCCCCAGTTTTGTTGTGTTTGGTCTATTGTCCTTTATCTTCCCTCTCCCCATCTACAAAAATTCTTCATTTGAGGGGAAAAATTCGGCCGGGCCCAAAAATGAAAAAAAAATTTAAATTTTTTAAAAAAAAAAACCAAGGGCCAAATTTTTTTTAGGGACAAAAATTTTTGGGCCCCGGGGCGCGGCGGCTTTTTTTTAAGATAGTCTTTTTCGTTTGGGTTTTGGGAAAGGGAAAATTTTTTTTGGGGCGGCGAAACCTTTTAAAAAACGTGTTTTTTTTTCGCCGGGGGGTTTTTTTTAAAAGGGGTTTTTCCCCCCCGGGGGGGCCCCCTTTGAATTTTTTTTTTTTGCCGGGCCCAAATTATTTGAAAGCCCCTTTTATTTTATCCCCCGTCGGCCCCCCGGTTTTTGGGCAATTTGGGCAAAAAAAATTTTTTTTTTTAGGGGTTTTTTTTTATATTGTTTTTTTCCCAAAAAGTTAAAGGGATGCGGCATCAAAATTTTTTTTTTTTTTTTCCACTTTATATAAAAAACCCTTTTTATTTCAAAATGTTTTTTTTAATTTTTTGGGAAAAAAATAAAATTTTAAAATTCCTTTTAAAAACAAAACAAGTGTTTAAAAATTTTTGGGAAAATTTGTGAAAAGGGGTTGCTGTTGGGGTTTTTGTTTTTAAAATTTAAACGAACTGTTGGGGAAAAAGTTTTTTAAATTTGATTTATGAACAATGAAAAATTTTTTCAGGGTGTTTTCTAATTGGGTTAAAAAAAATGGGCATTTTTTTTAAACTAATTTTGTCGCGGGTAACCTTTTTAAAAAAAAAGTACAGAATGTTTTTAAAAATTTAAAATTTTTTTAAAATTTTTTTTAAAAAAACCCCTTTGCACAAAATATAATTTTTCACAAAAAATTTTAGGCCCCAAACCCGGGGGAAAAAAATTTTTTTAAATTTTTCCCCCGTTTTTTAAAGGCCTCAAAACATTTTTTTTTTAAAAAATTTTTCTTTTTTTCAACGGGGAAAGGGGTTTTTTTTTTTAAAAATTTTCCCTTTTTTAAAAAAAAAAAGTATTAACCCAAAGGTAGGTTTTTTTTGGGGGTCATTTCGATGAATTTTAAAAATTTTTGAAAAATTTCCCATTTTTAAACTGCATCTTGGGGCCCCTGATATTTTTTTCGTTTTTTTCTTCCTTTTTTCCTTTTTTTTGATGTCGTCCTCGCCCAAAAAAAAGAGAAACAAAAAAAAAGAGCGGGGCCTTTTATAGAAAAAAAAAATAGGGAAAAATAAAAGGGGAAAACTCAAAAAAAAAGGGGAGCATTAAAAAAAATTTTTTTGGAAAAAAAGGGGTAAAAGGGGGGCCCCAACAAAAGGTTTGAATCAAATCGGGGGGGTTTGATTACCCCAAACCATAAAAATCCACCGGGCCCCAGTGCCCAAAAACCCCAAAAGGGTAAAAGGGGGGATAAAATGCAAGATCATCATCGCGGCCCCCTTCCCCGTGAAGCCGAAAAGTGAAGATGGGGGGAAAAAAGGGGGAAAAGGGTTTTTGCCCTAGCACTAGTTTCCGGGGATTTTCCCTTTTAAAATTTTTTAAAAAAAAAATATTGATTTATTGGAGAACCCCCGGGCTCAAAAAAAATTCAAAATTTTTTAAATTTTTTTTTGATGAGAGGGGGAAAAAATTTTAAAATTTTTTTTTATAAAAAATTTTGGGGGAAAAGAAAAAAATAAATCGCGCGTGGCCCGTTATTCCAAAAAAAATAAATTGTATTTTTTTTTTTTTGTAAATTGTTTAGTAGAATAGCCCAAACAACTTGTGGGTTTTTTGATTGGCGTCATTTTTCCCCATTACCCCAAAAAGAAAAAAAACCCAAAAAAAACGTTAACCCCCATAAGATCTTTGGGGCGACATAAAGGAAGGGATAAAAAAAAAATTGGGTTTTTATTGGGAACAAAAAAAAAATGTTTAAAAAGAAAAAAAGGGCCCCTTTTTTTTGAAAAAAAGATTGCTGTAGTCCCCTTTTAGAAAAAAAAAATTTAGAAATTTAGGGGAATTTAAAATACGGGGGGTTTTATCATAGAGATAATTGGGAATTTTTTTTAAAAAGGGGGGGAGAGAGTTTTTAAAAAATTTTTTTTCCCGTTATTTTTCCCGGAAAAAAATTCCCAAAAAACAAATATAAAAAAAAATGTATTTTCCCCACTACTAAGGGAAACATTTTCAAAATGAAGTGATTCATATTTTACCCAATCTATTTTTTTTAAAGGGTAACACGGGGGTTTTCCCAAAAAACCAAAATTACCTTTTTAAATTCCCCTTTTACCCCACGCCCGATATTATCATACGGGGAAAAAATAACGTTTATAATTAGGGTTTTGGGGAAAAATTTTTATGGTAAAAGGAAAAAAAAAATTTTAGAAATTTTTTTTTGGATTTTTTCAAAAGATCAGACGATAATTTCAAAAAATTTGTCGAAACAAACAACACTTGGGTAGAGATTTGGGGATTGATCCCCAATTTTCCCAAATTCGAGGCTCAGGAAAAAAAGGTCCCTTTATTTGATTACGAGGTCGGATGAACCCCTTTTTAACCCTTCCAGCAATTCAAAACCTTTTATTTTGCAATTCTTTATCCCGCGATCTCTTTAAATGAAAGATTAACATTAAATTTTCTGAGTGCTTTTTAATATTCTTTCTTTTTGGGTGAGGTTTTACCCAAAATTTTTTAGTGATGATCTCATGAAAACCCGGGACTTAGAATTTTTAATTACAGGTACAGGAGGAAGGAAGTATCGTGAAAAATATAGGCGGTATACAACCGTTTAAAAGAAATAACTTCATTCAAAGATATTTTTTTTGGGGAAAACCCCAATTTACGATTAAAATCTATATTTTTTTTTCCTAATTTTTTAACCTAACAATGGAATTTTAACCTTACCCGGCCCCTGGCTTCAGGAGAAAAAGTTTCCCAAAATTAAAAAATTTTTAAAAAAATTTTAGAAATAATATGAAAAAGAAAGGCTTTTTTCCCGATTTGGCCATCATCTCTTAATTTAAAACAAAAAAGGGTTTTACGGAAAAATTTTTGATAAATTTTAAAAAAGAAAGCCAGAAAGGGTTTTTTTTTTATAAAGGTAAAATTTTAATGATTAGGTTTCCCAGTTTAGACTGTAAAACCCAAATGGGTTTTTTATAATTTTTGTTGGTATACGCACTTTAGTAATTTTCCAAAATCATTTTTGGGAAAGAGGGATACAGGTAGATGAGTTTGAAGTTTATAACGTCAACGTTAAATCAAAATAAAAAAAAAATCTCTGGGGGGCGGAAAATCTGGTTTTTTGCACGCGGGGGGGCCCTCCCCGGGATCGGCCCTGGTCCCGGAAACGAAAAGTAGTTCCCGTCGGGAGGCCACTTTAAAAAAAAAATTCAGCCTACAAACAAGTAGGGTTTATAATTTGGTTTTCAATTGTGAAAACCTTTTGATTGTTCTGGAATTTAAAATTTGTTTCTGATATGTTTGAAAATATTTTATCTAGCAAATAGTCAAAAATTTTTTTATGGCGAAAATCTCAATTAGTTTTTGGACCCAAAGGAAACAGCTCCTGCATTATTATTATTATTTCCCTTTAAAAAAGTTTTGCATGTCGGTTTTTTTTCAAATAAAAAAAAAATACTTCAAACTTTTTCCTCCAGGGAAATTTTCCCCGACAATCTAAAAAATTACTAAGGTATTTTCCAATATAAAAAAGGAGACCCTGATTTGTCAAACCCAAAATTCCATTTCTTTAACCCCGTTTAAATCAGTAAGATTTTTGGGAAAAATCCTCAAGGAAGGGATTGTTGCATTTTTAATAAACATAATATTCAAAAAAGGACATTTTGGGTTTTTCGAAAAAACCCCCCAAAAAGGGCGAAATGGAAATCCTTATGCGCCCTTTTCCCAAGGCCGTCGACTGTGTATCTGAAAACTACTAGATAATTTAAACTGCTTGGGTTTAAATTTGAACCTGATAAAATCCATCTAAATAACATAATTCAGGGGTGTAGCCATCGAGAACTTTTTCATAAATTTCCCAGAACTTAACCACGGAGTCCCGGAAGTTTTTACTGGGACCTTTGTTCTTATCTCCTTAACGATTTTTTTTCAATATATGCCCCCTCTGGATGTTGTTTTGGTGAGCAAAACCCTTTTAATTAAAACAAAAGAACCACATCACACTCAACAATCTTACTGAGCGGGGCCAAAACGATTTCCCCCTTTTTGGGTTTCCCCTCAGTTCAAAAAAAATCCTTAAACCAAATCAAAAAAAACCCAAAAGTTTTTTTTCTCCGCAAACAACTATTTTACCAGAATAACTCAGTCAACCTGCCCACACCCCCTTGATCTTTATGAAATTTTCCCACTCAATTACCCCTATTGGGACAACAACAAACATTATTGAGCATTACAATATTAATAACCACCATTCCCCTCTTTCACTCCCGGGGTCCATTTTACTATTCTCGGGGGCAACTCAACCCCTCAATTAGAGTATTCAGATTTTAAAAAAAGGGCTTTTGGGCATCATAGAGGGGCCATGCTCTGCAGCCACTATTCAAGAAATTTGGAATTTGAAATCCCTTTTCTGTATCATCAAACTCTATTGGAAATTTTTTATTAATAAACTTTTCTAAACCCAAGTTGTAAAAAAATAAAAGGGGGTGACAAGATGGGGGAATTTGGAAAAACCCCAAACAAATCGCCCGTCACAGGAAAAATTTATAAATGTCAGAGGTTTTAATAAATTACCACCACCTGAAAAATCATTGAATTTCGGCCAATTCAAGAATGTGAAAAAGAACCTTTTCTTTTTTTTTTGGGTTTGTTCCAATAAAGGAATTCCTCTGATTTAACCATGAATACGAAAATTAACCCAACCCTAACCATATCGTAAAAAAATTCATAAAAAAAAAATCTTAAACAATAAAACCCCTCAAGGGAAATGTTTAATACAACCAGGGTTGAATTTTTTTTTGTTGTATTGTTTCAAAACTTTTTTATATAATAGAATTATATTCTGTTTTTTTTTGTAAGACTTTTTTTTTTTAAATTTTTGTAAAAAGGAAAATCTTTTAACCATTGTCCATAATCATATCATTTTATGTAAAGTGTTTTTTAAATTATATTCCCCTTTTTGGTATAATGAATCATTTCATCACCTAAATTTTCCCGGTTACATAAAAATTTCACGATAACCGGGTTTTTATTTTGGTTTAAAGGCAAATCCTTCTTTTTTTTTTTCTATTCACGGGTTTTTTAAAATACCATTCTTTTGCATCCCCCTTTTTTACATCAGAGGATCCCCATCTAGGGTGGCCCAGATGGGGAACCCCAAACACCAAGGAATTTCACAAAAAATGACGAAGAAGTTTTAAAAACATTTGGGTTTACTCTGGTTTCCTTCCATCATGCCAAAGCTCTACGATAAAAAAAACGCAAATCTGAAAAAAAAAACAAGGTTTGTTTCCATTATTTGAGTACCAAAAAAGGGATGTTTTTTTTTTTAGAATAACCCTTTTTAAAATAGTCCTTTCTAAAAAATGCCCCCTTTCTCAATACCCAAAAAAGAGACGTTTCCACAGGGTGTAACCCAACTAATGCCATTTCAGTGGTTAATAAATTTAAAAAAAAAAAGTTAAATTCGTCAACTTTTTGGGAACCGTGCGGAAAAATTTTTTTTGTTTTCATTCGAATACCGACGTGCTACATGAGCAACAATTATCCAATGTAAAAACTAAAAAGGAAAAAAATATAAAAATTCACGTTTTTTTTCGGGTTCCCCGGGACTTGGACTATAAAATCCGGGCAAAAGAAGACGAAAAATGGCGCGGGTTTTTGAAGGGAATTTTTCCCCAAAAGGGAATTTAATTTGGAATCGACGACTATCATTTAAACCTCGTTCAAACTGAAAGCTTTGGAAAGGCCAGACATGCGATGTTCATTTTTTTACAGATCTCTTGGGAACTCGGTGGTTTCCCGCCAAAATTTTATTCCCTTTTTTCATCCTCACTGTGAAAAAAAAAATTTACCGCGGGGGCCATATCACAATTGGGCGCAGGGTTTTTTTGGGTTTAGCCAATAGCATGTACTGAACATAAAAGCTTTCCAAGGGGTTTTTCCACAAAAAAAGGGAAAAAGCCCCTGTGCCATTCAATTTTTTCTTTTTAACTTAGTGTAGTGACTTTTTTGGGTTTTTTTTTTTCCCATTAAAGGATTATTTCCCCAACATCGGGGATTGTTTTTTTCCGAGGGGAAATTTTTTCCCCAACCCTCCTAGCCGATTCCCTTGAATTTCATTGTTTCATTTCACATTCACTTTCCGGGGCTGGTTAAAATGTCAAAAAAAAAAAATATGGATTTTTGTTTTTTTTTTTTCTTTTTTGTTGCTTATGATAATTTTTTTTTTTGGGAACTTTTCCTTTTACGGGGTTTGGGGTAGGTGCTGACTGGTAAAAAATAGTCACAAAAGGAAAAAAGCTTTTTTTCCCCCCCTCCATGCTTTCTCTCTCTTTTTCTCTCTCTACCCTTTTGTCTCTTTCATTATTTGGTATGGGGAAACCCACCGGTCGGGTAAATTTTTAATATCAACGCGAATTTCGTAAAATTCAGTAGTTTAAAGTGCCGAAAAACCCCCAAAAAGTTTTCCCCAAAAAAGTGAATTATTAACACCTTCCTTAACTTAAAACGAAAAAACATTTTGTTAAAAGTAATCTAAATGGCTGAAAAGGGGAAAAAATAACACGATATCGGGCCCAGGGGAAAACTGCGGGGCCATTGTGGCCCCTTAAAACCCCCCGATACAGGAATTTTGACCGATTGATTACCCCTTTTTTCGGACGTCCATCATTTTTGGGGATTAAAAGGTTTTAAAAGTTTAGGAACTACTTCCCTTTATATGCCCGGGGGAAAGATGCTTTAATTCCGCCATGGGTGGGTGGGGGTAATTCCCCGCGGTGGTGGTGCGTAAATTTTTCCCCCTCTGCGTCCCAGAAAGATGCCAAATTAAACCACATCGGGGACCTTCCCCGGGAAGGGATATCCCAAAAAAACTCCTGGGAGAATTTTTGGGAAACAATTCCAGAGAACGAAGACATTGAAGAGCAACAACAAAGCACGGTGATTTTCCCCTTTCCGTACATCAGAGGTGTTCCGAAAGATAAGAAGGATGGGAAAACCAACATCAAAGAGCTCCCTTAAACCCGGCGGGGTCCTTACATTTTCCCCGCCAAGCCCAAAAAAACCTGACAAAAAAAATGATATAAGTAAAAATTTTGCTTTCCCAAAATTTCCCTTGAATGGGAAATTTTAACATTGGAGACAAAAGGCCGACGGTAAGTTTGGGATGAGCACAAGAAATGGACTCAACGTGGAAAAACGTAAAAAACCCCAAGGAATCCTGACCCACGCCCACGCCAATAACGCCTTAATCAACCAAGCGTTGAGATAAAGAACTTAGGGAAAACCCCTTGATTGCTCTTTCTGGGGGCTGCAGGGGCGCAAAAACTTCACGCACCACTGCCCAGGGCCCAATTACCCCATCTTGCACCGGCAGTCATAAAAATTTTAAGGGTAGCACCTAAACTTGGGGGGTATTAAATTGAATAACGATTGAGATAAAAGCATTTAAAAGGTTAAAAATTTTTTTAAAAATCCTTAAAAATGGAAGCCCAAAACAATAGAAATAAAAGTTCCCAAAATCGCCAAAACCCTTAACAAATGGGACCGTATTGGTTCGCCAGAGGAAAAAAAGTGAGGGGAGGATTTAAAAAAAGGACGATTTCAAAACCCACGAAAAAAACAATTTCTTTATAAAGTGGAAGGGCAAAAAAAACCCACAGCTGTTTTGGGTTGGAAAAAGTCGGATCACCCAGTGACAAAACCGGGGAAAAAAAAATTATTTCCCCCAAACCACCGAAATAAAAAATTGTTGGCAAACCTAATCGGAAAAACAGAAAAATTTCCCGGCTTTTGGTCCCAGAAGCAGAGAAACCTTCGAAAATATGCGAAAAGGGAAAAATTTTTTTCCCCAAAGTGAATCCGTTAAACCCCAAAAAACTCAAGGGTTTAATTGCTAAACATGGTGTAAAGAAGAAGGTTTTTAAAACCCTTTAAAAAGACACGGGAGGGCCGGGTCCGAGGCCAAAAAAGACCGCCTGAGCCGAGGGGGGGCACAAAAGTATGAAAAAATTTGATAAAAGAAAAGGGAAAAGTAAAAAGTTGGGGGGGGAAAGGGGGGTGAGGAAAAGCCCCAAAAACCTCTGCCCAGAAAAAAAATTTTGTTCACCGTATTTTCCCGAAAAACCCTTCACAAAAGGTAAAAAAAAAATAATCAGAAAAAAGCCCAAATTTTTTTTTAAAAAATATGGGGAGCGATATAAAGGGGATGAAAAAAGGACGGCAAAAAAATCCATGTTCTCCGTACCCCAAAGAGACTCCAACGAAATCCCCATTTCCCAAAACGGACAACAGTTCGGGAAAAAAAAAACAAAGGGAGAACCCAAACCCCCAAACCACAAAAAAAATATGGGAAAAATGAAAACACTAAAAACTAAGGAACTGATGAAGAAATAAGTTTAAAAACCCCCAGAAGCCAAAAAACCCCAAAAAAGAGAATAAACAGGAACAAAAAAGGGGAAAATGTATGTAAAAAAAAAGGGGGAAAAAACTCAGGGATAAAAAGAATCGTTTTGAATCAATCCAAACCCCGAAGAGGAAAACAAAAAGTAACAGTAAAAAAGAAAAAAAAAACAAAAAAACCCCGTTGTAACAAGCTGCGGACCCTTTTAACCAAAAAAAGGGATCCCCAATTTGGGACTACTAGGGGCCATAGAGGCGAGAATAGGGGAGAAAACGAAAAAAAAAAATTGGAGAAGTGCATACGTGGAACAGGGGAAACGGAAACCTTAAAAAGGGTTTAATCAGTTAGATTATTGGTTTACATTGAAAAATGTGGCAATTTGATATAAAAAAAAATGGTAATCAGGAAAGGGATTTATATGTTTTTTTGTTTCCCCTACCTACCAAAAAGCCGCGTAAAGGCTTCTTTCCCTAACCCTCGTCAGCACCCCTTTTTTTATTTCTATGGTATTTCAGTTTTTTTGTATTCATTGAACCTTATTTTTTTTCTCTTTTTTAAAAGTAGAATATATTTTCAGTTCTGACTTTATGGAACCTTCGGTTATCTAGAATTTCCCTCGTTTGAGTTTCTTTTGATTCGCATGGTTTTGAACAAAAAACCCTGAAGGTGATTTTTTCGAATAATATTTTAAATTGAATAGAACGACTATTCAATTTTAAACTCTCAAAACAATCTGGGAACCTTTAGTTAAAATTACATACCTGTATACCGAGTGTCCCCATTCGGGGGAAAAAAAGAAATCAGTATACTTCGGGGGGCCCTATTTGCCTAACCCTTAAGGCGAAAAAAGGGCCAAAAAAGAGATGTTCATAGAGTGGGCCATCAAAAGGGTTGAATATTTAGTAAATTTTTCAAAAAATAGATATGGGAAAAAAAGTATTAAAAAAAACGGGGCCGAAAAACCCCAAAAATCTTGTTTTACATGAGGGAGTGGGCAACAAAAAAAAAACTTTGAAGAGGGGGGAATTTTTTCGAAAATTAAACAATATGGCTTATTCCCCAAGCTTTTAAATTCGAAAATATCAAAAAATTTTTTTTTTTTTTCTATATTCCCCTCAATTTATAAATATCCTATTTTTTTAAAATAACCCCAAGTTAAAAAAAGGGGTGAAGTTTAACCAATAGAAACTTTTTAAATTTTTTTTCGCAATTTTATTAATAAAACCCCAATCAAATGGTCACTTTGAAGTGACAATTTGTCACTTTGAACTGCCAATTGGCAAAGAAAATTTGCTAATCCCAAGGGTTTTAAATTGTCACATTAGTGACAATTTCATTTAACAAACAATTGTCACTTTAAAGGTTGAATTTTTGTTTTTAGTTATTAAATAAACCTTTTGCAACAGCGACGGCGGTTTAAAACCCTTTTCCCAGATGGTTTCTATTAATAAAATTGCAAAAAAAATTAAATAGTTCATCTATTGGTTTTAAATTTCCTTTTTACTCTTTTAACGAGTTATTTAAAAAAGAAAAATAGGATTTTTAAATTTGATCGGGGGTATAAAAAAAAAAAGGGGAATTTTTTTTCAAGTTTTCCAAAAGATATAGGGGACCCCCTAACTTTTTTTCAAAAAATTCCCCATCAAAAATTTTTCCAACCCTTTTTCCCCCGGCCTTCTAAAATTTCCACCTTTTTCAGGTTTTTCGACATCCCCCCCTGTTTTTTAAAACCCCCCTATTATGTTAAAAAAATTGACTTTTTAAACCCTTTTTCTTTTTTGTTTAAAATCTCATTTAAATTTTTTAAAAACCCAAGTTCCCGAAAAAAAAGGGATTTTTTTTCCCCCAAATGTCTGGAGGGAACACAGTGCTTTTTTTTTAAACAAAATGGGGAGATTTTCCCGAAAACCAATTGGTTTTTTTTAAAAATATTTTTTTTTTATCAAAAAGGAAGTCATTTTCAATCAAGAATAAAATATTTTTTTTATTTTTAAAAATATTTTTTTAAGCAGTTGGCATAAAACCTTTTTTTGAGTGACAATTGTCACTTCAAAGGGGAAAATTTGGGTTTTGGGAACCAATTTCATTTCCCGGTGAAATTGTCAAGTTCGAAAGAAAATTAAATTAAAAGGACAATTGTCACTTCAAAGTGAAAATTTCAAGTAAAATTAGGGGTTTAAAGTGACAATTGTCGTTAAAAGGAAAATTGTCAATGAAAACCCTAATTTTTTAAAAAAAAATTTTATTTTGTTGTTCCCCCTTATACCCCTTTCAAATCGTTTCAGGGAAAACCCCCAAAAAAAAAAAAACCACAAGAAACCTAATTTTTAAAATTTATCATTTTCTGTTCTTTTTTTCGAGCAAATTATTTTTTAAAAATTTTTTTTGTGCTTGGTATTTCTAGCAAAACCCTAGATTTTTCCCCTTTTCTCCCCAATTTCAAATCAAGAAGGTCATAAATGATTTCCTTTGGGAAAAAAAATGGTGGTTTTTAAAACGGGTTGACCCCATATTAGGAATTTGATGAACCCTTTCTTACACGGGGCACATGAAAAAATCTTTGGAAAAGCTTTAATGTTTTTCCCTTTTTTGATATCCCTGAATTTTTTTCCCATTATATTTTTTTTAAATGTCATTTTTTATCTTCATACCAAAAACATTTGGGGTTGCCTTGGAAACCATAAATTCGGGTCAAAAAACGGCGACCGAGGTGGTTGGGGGAATATTAATGTTCACTGCGACCCTTTTAAAGTACAATATTTCAAAACGGGTTTCGAAATTTCAAAATGTTTTGGGGGAATTGTAATAACCGGTTCCCTTTAAACAATCGGAAATAATTTTCACCGTCACCCAATTGTACTCATCAAATTTTTTTTTTATGTTTCAGAGTTTGGCTTTGTATGTTGGCGCACTTTTTTTCAAGGGTTTTGGGCCACAGAGGGAACCAAAAAATTCATTTTTTAGATACGGTTTCCCCCCAGCTATCTATTCGGCTTCAACAATGGAACATCACCAAATTTTAAACCCCCAAAATGTGATTATCCCTTTAGCAAATTTTAAAAGGCAAAATAATATTTTGCAAAATCATGAGCGAAGGATGAAACTTTTTTGGAAAAATTTGTTTTGAATCTTCACAAAATTTTTTAAAACCCAAAAAAATTCCAAAGGGACCTTTTAAATTTTAACAAATTTTCTTTCCCAAGGTTCTTGAAGTGGGGAAAAAATTTTAAAATAACATATCCCAAATAGCACATTGGGGTCATAATTTGGTTGTAAAGGGGCGTCACGAACTATCCAAAAATCCTGACTTTTTCTTTGAATATTAAAAAGGGGGCTAATAACGAAAAAAAAGGGACACTTTTTGCATTTACCCTCGACGTTTTTAAAAAGGGGAATGACTTGCCAATATATGGCCTTTTCCCGTCGCAAAAAGGGGTTTGGGTTGAATATTATTATGACCCTTATGTGGTTTAGGGGTAGTCAATTTTATCAATTTTGCATGAAGGTTTATAATCTTTCCCCAAATAGTATTACAATATATATTTTTCCCCAAAAACCCTTTTTAATATTAATATAATATATAATTCAGTCTTCCTTTTACTTTTTCGATACCTGTGGTAATGTCCCATATCCACTATATAAAGACAACAAATGGCCGGGGATATTATCGAGATAAAAAAGATTTTCATTTATTTTGTCTTTAAAATTTTCCCGAAACTCTAGGGGATTAAAAAAACAATTTTTTCCCAAACAAAATCCCAAATTTTACCGCCCCCAAAAATTTATGCGCCTCGAAAAAGAAGAGATAAATATTTATTTTATTTCAGAAAAAAAAAAACGACATAAATTTTTTTTCATTAATCTTTAAATATTTACGAAAGATACGATTAGCAATCTCCCAAAGATTTTTTTTAATTTAAACAACCCCCGGTCCCATATTTTTTTTTTTTTAAATATTTTTTTTCTCCGAAATGATGTTTTTAAATAATCGAAAAAAATGGATGCCGTCCTTCTAGTGTCTATAAGTTGTAATTTCTCCCGGGATGTACTATCATAGAATGGTTTACGTGTGTCTCAAAAAGAAAATCTTACAGAAAAAAAAATTGTAACGTAGGGACCGGGCCACAAGCAGAAAATTTTGTTGTACTAACGTCGGGCCCCTATCAAACCAAAAAAAAAATATAAAAGGGTGCATAACCGCTAGTTCCGGGCCCAATAAACGCTGGAATAACTGACCCGCATTTTCAAAAGGGGGTTAGTAGGGTGTTGAACGGGTTTTATTTAAATATTTTTTTTTTTTATCCCATCAGATCAAAATTTAATGCAGGGGGAATTTTGGGAATTAATGCCCAATTTTAATTTTTTTTTTAAAAAAAAATTTTTCCTTCATCACCCTCATCCATATTTTTCTCCTTCAAAACACTTTCCCCAGTGATACTTCCCCTTTGGGTTTTCTGGGCTTGTTCCATGTACATTTTTATCTGGGTGGATGAATTTTAAATTTTGCAGTATCCCGGGTAGACCGATTGATTATTTTTGATGTTAATTTTTGGGGGGGGAGGCCCTTTTTCCCCCTTTTTATATTTTTTTAAATTTTTTTATACGCTCCAGTTCTTTTTTAAAAACAAGGGTTGGATTTTTGGCCCTTTTAATAATTTATACGGGAAAAATATTCTACAAAACATAACCCAAATACCTAACCAAAAAAATAATCTAACCATGGGTACATAATGTAATTATTAAGACCCAAAATTAAAACCCCATAAAAACTAATTTTAAAAGGTACAATATGTAGTCGGGAAAGCAAAAATCTATTCATCAGGGCCCCATAAAGTTCATTGTCCTTAATAACCTCACAAAACGACACATTAAAATTTTTTTTATACAAACCACAGTACAACTTTTCCTCGGGAACTCTTTTTTTGTACCCTTTTTTATATCCACTACCCGACGTCATATCAACGCCTAAAAGGGTTTATTTCCCCCTTAACTTTCTGGGTTTTGAAACATTACAAATACGTGGTCTTTAAAAAAGGTATGAAGTCAATTTTGTTTATTTTTTTGGGCTCTGTGCTACTTGGGGTTTTTGTTCGACGCAAAAACTGGTCCAATTTCTTTTATATATATATATATATATATATATATATTTAATTGGTCTGTCCCCATATTAATTCCAAAAATTCAATTAATAAACCGTTTTTGGTACCCCTTGATTTGTTGGTGTTAGTATTTTTTTACCTCTTTTTTTAAGCCCCATATTTACTCAGTCGTTCTCCTTTGGGGGAAAAAGACCAAAATTGTTTTAATGAACATTGAGGGTTTGGGAAACCCCTTTATTGGTGGTTTTTTATTTTTTTCACCTCATTTTATGTTGGCAACGTCCCCCTTTTCAATCTGTCATGCACGCCAAGGCAACCTTTTATTTATAAGTCAATTTCATTCATCATTCACACACACTTTCCCTTTAATCCCAAAAGACCTCCCAAAAAGCCCGTTTGGAATTAAATAATGTTTGTGCACTATTTTAAAAATAATCATGATCAATTTTGATCAAAGTTTTAAATATATAAGGATTTATATTATATTTTGTTGGCATTTTATTTTTTATAAATTGGGGCAAGGAAAGGGGTTTTTTTTCCCCCAAATCCAATTTTTTCGAATCAAAAAAAAGAATTTCAATTCATTGTAGAGACAATGAATGACTCGAAAAACCAATTTGAAAAAAGTTTATTTTATTTTCCATCCCCTTTTTGACTGGGTTTTGAATTTAAAAAAGGGTTCTTCTTTAACTTAGACAGTCGTCTAACCCTTCCCCCCAACATATATATATATATATATATATATATATATATATTGGGGAAAGGGAAAACAAATTAGAAATGGGCATCTATAATTTGGGGAGGAAACCCAACCCCCTGCCGTGGAATTTAAAGGCAGGAAGTTTTTGCAAATGATGGGGTTTTCCCAAAGGATTTTTTCGGTAAGGCCACGGGGCACCCAAAGGGTTTTTGGGAAAGGGGGTTTGGAAAATAGGTCGATATGGTTTTCGCTTCTCCGTACCTTGACCCCAAAAATTCTTTTTCATTGCCCCTTCATTTATTCAAAACCCGGAATCCGGGGACTCCGCCCCAAGCGTATCAGTATCCTGGGGGGTAAGTTCCCGAACCGGGGAACGTTAAAAACCCCCCTTTGGAACCTTTAGCCTTTTTCAAAACCCGAAGTCACAAAGCAGGTGTTCTAAATTTCAGCGAAGTTTCGCAGGATGGCACAGTTCACTGGGCTGGGCTATCCATTTTTTTTTTTGGGGTGATACCCCTTTAGAGGCAAGTCCCGGGGAGGGGCCAGTTAACAGTTTAGTTTCTTTTGAGGGCTTTGCCCGGGAAATTTTTCCCTTAAAATTTTTAAATTTTGGGCAACTTCCCAGCGCCGAGACTTTTCTTGATGTGAGCTTTTTAAAAACCAAAGAAAGGGGTTCCCGAATCAGAAATTTTAGTGTTTTCCCCTTCAAGGCAGTCCCGGGTTCCTTCGGGCCCCTTTTGAACAGAGTAAACCCGATTGTCTTAGGGAGTTTGGGGGCCCCTGTCAGTCGATTTTACAAGTATTTTGACTTTTAATTTTTTTGGGGTGTTGGCCCGGGGTTTTGAAACTTTCTTCCCCCGGATTTTCTTTTACATTCCCTTGGGGGCAAATTTTCCCCATAGCATGGGTTTTGCGAAAAAAAATTTTTGGGGGAATTTTGGGGGCTTGAAATCCAAAAATAGGACTCGTTTCCCCCCCAGCCCAATTTAAAAACTTGGAAAACCCTCGAAAACCCCTACTGATGAGGCCCCTTCGTTTGAAATTTTTGGGGGTTTTATAACCATTCCATAATTACTTTAAAAGGTGGGGGGCCCAGCGCATAAAACGTGGCTTTTCTTGGGTTATAAGGGGGGGGAAAATTTACTAAGGGAAACTTTTAAAGTCCCGTTTTTAGCCTTAAGTTTTATCATTTATGCAGTTTAGCTTCTTTTTTTTCCCAAATGCATTGGGGAAAGGTTTAAAAATTTCCCCAAAGTGCTGGGGTGGGAATATTGCCTCTGAGATTCCCCAGACAGGCTAACCCCTTTAACCCTTTTTGGCCAGATCAGTACTGTTGGGTTTTGGCCACCATACTTGGGGGGCATAGGGGGCCATGGGTTTAGTAAACCGGGATATCATTTTCGGTTCCCCTTGGGGCCCTTGGGCCCAAAAATTTGGGTTTTCCCTGGAGCCTTGGCAAAAAACCCAAGTAGCCCCCACGAGGTTCATAATTCGGGTTTTAGACGTCTACTAGACCTTTCGGGAAAAGTTCTTTTAATGTCTTGAAAGGGGGGGGGGCTTGTATGCCAATACGACAAAAAAGGGACACTAAAGCGACGTCCTAAAAGAGGAGGGGGTAATTTACTTCCCAATATAGGGTTTTATAAGATCGCAAAGGGTCGTTCTTGGGGCTTTTGGGGAAGGTTTATTATATCGTTATGCATGAAGGGTCTTTAAACTTTCTAATATGGGATTACAATATATATAAAATCAAAAAAATTTTATATAATATCAATATAATATATAAGTCAGCCTTCCTTTACATTTTTCATGATCTCTTTGACCCCTGATGGGTTTTTCCAGGATTAAAAAATTTTTTTATTTTTATGTCTTCAAAATTTTTCTGAAACCTGGGGACCAAGCAATAAATTGTTACGAAACAAAAATCCAATTCCTATACTTAAAAATTCCGCCTGAAAATTGAAGAAAGGAAAAAATATTTATTTTCCCAGAAAAAAATATTTTCATCAATTTTTTTTCATTAATCGCTTTTAAAAGAACCCCTATTACCCAAAAAAAATTCTTTATTAAACATTTTAAATTTATTTTTAAAATCCCCGGGGGCCCATATTTTTTTTTAAATATTTTTTTTTTCTATTATCAATCAATGAAAAAAATGGATGCCCCCTTTCCCTTTTAGTGTCGAAAAGTTGTAAATTCCCGGTAAAGTACTATCTTAAAAATAGTTTACGAAAATTCAAAAGAATATCTTTAAAAAAAAAAGTTGAAATGTAATTGCTAGAACAAATGGGGGAAGTTTATTGTACTAACGCCTAACGCTGTCAAAACCCGAAAAAAGATATACACTGAGGGTTAAAAAGATTCTGGGTTCCCCCCCGGAAAAAAGCTTAAAAAAAAACTGACATTTACAATGGGGGGTTTATTTGATGTTTTAATTAAATTTTAAAATTTTTTATTTATCCCCCAAATTTTTATACATATTATTTATGTCTTTTCCCTTTTTGTGGAAAAAACGAAGGGAACCGGGTGAACTTCTTTTTTGCAGTGTCCCCAAGAATGATTAATTTTTTTCAAGATGTTTAAATTTTGGGTGGCATATCCCTTTCCCCTTTTTTTTTCCCCACAGTTCCCCTTGTGGGGTTGGGTTTTGTTTTGGCATTCTAATCATTTTAGGAACTGAATATTTATATAAACACAATATCCTATCCAACAAAAAAAAACATAAACAACAAAAATTTATTCACATAAAAACCCCACGCAAATTTCATCTTGAGAATTTTTTATTGTACCCTTTTTTTCCCCCGGCGCTAGAAACCCCGGGAAGGTTTTAAAAAAAGCACATTAACTTTGGTTTAAAACATACAAAAAAATGGTTTTTAAAAACGGTATAAGGTCTTTTTAAATTTTTGACTCTTGCTCAATGTTATTATTTACTGTCCATTTATCTTTGGTAATTAACAAACTTTCTTGGAAAAAAATTGTGGATTCAGGGTTGGGGTTTAGTTTTTTCTTTTCCCTTTGGGGGAAACCCAAACGGGTTTTCTAGGTTTACTTTTTATCCCCCCTTTTTCCATTTCGTTATATTGTAGGGTATCTTTGGCCCCACTGTGCTTTTTTGCGATAACCCCCGTGTTGATAACCAACTTAAAGACCGAGAAGAAACCGACCATTAGGTGACGTTATGGAACATTCCCGATCGCCACTGGAAAAAAACCGGGCCATATTCGGGTCATAGGAAGGCAGTGGTTATATTAAAGGGATCAGAAGATACTCTTGGAAATTTTAGCATTGTAATTTGGAAAAGTAGTTTTAAGTTTTTTGGTTATATTTCAAGTTTTAAAAGGAGTTTTTTCGGACTTTTTTTTAACCCCTTTGTAACAATATTCAGGGCTGTCGATGCGATTGGTTTTGCCTCTTTTTCCCCAGGTTTTTGGGTAACCTTAAAAGGGGGAAAATTTTTCTTCAATTTGGAAACCACTATCCGCCACACTTTTTTATGGTTTCAGGCGGCTATGTGGTTTTTTTTCGAATCAAAACCCAAAACTCTAAAGAGAACTTGTGCCTTCCGGAAAAAGAAAAAAATGTGAAATGCAAAATTAAAGATGCGACATCTATAATTTTCGGGGGGATGCTCAACCTAGTGAAAGGGGGTATTAAAATTTTAAGAAGTTTGAAAGCTCCCCAAAGCGGTTATGGAAAGTCAACTTTCACTCGATCGAAAACCCCAAAAAAAAACAAAGGGGAGAGAGTTTTTGTTAAATAATATTCTCTTCCCGAATTTAACACCCATTTAAATTAAGTCGATTTCAATGATTTGATTTTATCTCAAAAAAAAATTCATAAATTTTCCCAAAAATTATGTTCTTTCGTGTTTGCATGAAATTATTTTTCATTTCTATATAACTTGTATGAAATTTGTTTACTTTTTGGTTTATCGGACTTGGGGCGGTTATGGCATGGACGACCATAAAAAAGAATAAACTATTAAGGGGTCTGCACTAGAACCATGAGTTTTGACTTTTTCAAACTTGTATTAACTTGAAACTAATTATTTTGATAAAATTCTGATTCTTTGAAACCGGCCCCGGGCCAAAAATCTTCAGCAGACTTTCCAGCAAGGACTACAAGCAAGTCTTGAGTCTACGAAACAATCATCCCGGCAACCGATCTAGCGGCGTTCTTCTAAAAGTCGAAATTGGGAAGCATTTGCAAGCGGATTATTCTCATGGAGGAACGGAACACAGGCGTCTGATCAATCTATAGCTATGACTGGTAGCGATCTGAGTCCAGTGCTAAACGTGGGAAATCCCAATGGGGGAAACTTCAAAGGGAAACGGCTCGTTCCTTTACTCTCCCCTGTGAAAGTTCAATTTGCTAAAGAATTAGTAATGTTATTAATATATTGTTTTTAAAATATGATGGGAATATCTGCGACTGAAAATCAAGTAACTATCTAAATGGAAATCAAATTTTTTACTACCAAATTTTCTTTAGTAAGGGTCCTTTCACAATATCTATCAGATGTAGTTCAATGTCCAGCGTGCTTTAGCCAGTAAATAGTTGTTTTCTTGGGGTTGAATTCTGCGAAATAGGTGAAAAGACTTCAACATGACCGAAAACGGGCGAGCGCGTGAAAGCACTGAGTAGTGGGGTAGGGCACAGGCACGTGGGGCGTATATATACAAGGTTTCGGAAGTTGAATAATAATAATAATAATAATATCATCTTTATTTCGAAAACGGTAAGGGACAGCAATAATCCGTATCAGTACCCAGAACAAGTAGGCGTCGTGCATATATATATATATATATATATATATATATATATATATGTATCAAATCTAAAAATCTAAAAAATTTGACAGAAATTCTTACTTTCCCAGGTGGCATCCATAAATTCCTTCAGATCATAGGGTTCCAGTTGTACTAACAGTTTGTGATCCTTTTAAAACATTCAAACTATTGATAGTTTTCATCTGTTTGCAACTTATTGAAAAATTTGATGCAACTATAGTGGCCCCTTTTTTCTGACATTGAAGTCTGTGTATGGGATAAGTATAATATCGGCTCTACCCCCACTACTCCCCCGGCTCACACCTCCCCCATTTTCGTCATGTTTGAAAGTATTTCTTATCTATTTTGCGGCATTAAAGCAAAATAAAACAGACTATTTAGATTAAACTAGATTTGTATGGGGCTTGGGGCTGGAACCATTTCACTCGACCTTTGCAAATCTATTGTGTATGACCTCATTTTGGGTTAGAGTTCCTGACTAGAAGGACGTCAAAACGAAACTAATCAAGTTACCACATATGCCTACCTTAAACAAACTTTTTTCTACAAGATTATTTTTCTTACTGAATGCATTTCTTTTATTTTCAGGTTATTTTTTGAGGAGTTCTACGACCAGGAGCCTTGAGGTAGCTGCTGGAAAATTTCCCGATTCCCATGATGGACAGGAACCAACCGGACCAGCAAGCCCCCAGTCAAGTGGATTTTTGACGGGCATTTGTATACCTTTTTACAGTCTCATGTACGCTCATACCGGAAACCAGGGCCATGCTTGACATTGTAAGAAAAATTTAGAAAGAGGGAAAAAAATCGATATGACCATCAATAGTAAGGTGGATAAATGATCCAACTTGCAGCGGACGATGAATAGTAAAATCTAAATCTTTTTCTACTAGTTGTTGATTTTTGGGGAAGAATACTGCGTTTTACACCACGCAGTCTCAGAAAAATAATATATTTGGCTTTTCCAAAAATCTCTTTTTCAAATCACGGTGAAATGCAGTGATGCCTAAAAAATTTTAATTTTTTTTTAAATAAAATTTTTTGTATTATGCTATTTTTAGTATTTACTAGAATGTTAGAACAGAAAACAATTTGTATATATAGTTCAAATCATATTTCAAAAAAATATATATCCATATAAAATACACAGATTATTCATCTCTTAATTTTCAATCAGTGCACAACAAATGTGATGAACTCTACACTTTACTAGAACAGCAAGGATACCCAAAACTGTTGAACCACTCCATATTACCGGTTATCATGTATTAACTAATTATTCCCAAAATAACTCAGTGCATGGTGGTACAGCTAACCTTATCCACAATTCCTTCCTAGATATATAATTCAATAGGTCAAATGAATATTGTGATATGCACAAAGAAATATATTTTGAAATATCATTAGTATATTCGAAAAAAAATTATGTATGTAAGCGTTGCAGTCTTCTTTGTTACTCTTGTTGCCTCAAATATTGTTTGATGAAAATTATGGAAAAGGAGTAGCTCTAAAAATTCGATAGATGTGTTGTTTTGAGAGACTTATGTTAAAATCTCCACATAGAAACTATCTTTTTTGATCACCAAAATTTGTGAGCAACTCCTGAAGAATATTTTCAAAAAAATTTTCATAAAAACATCCCATTCTACCCAAATTTGGAAAGATAAAAACATAAAATAACCAATTTCATCTGTGTACATTGCACACAAATTTTTCAATATGACCTTCTATGCACTTTTCCTTTGAAACATTTAAATTTTTCAAATTATCTTCTCTTGTATAGATACAAGTGCCTCCATGAATCATATCTTTCCTTGAATGAAGACAATAGTTTGAATCCTGCCAGTTTAGTAATTTCTTCTTCATCTGGTTTCATCCAGTGTTCAGAGGGAAAAAAAAGTCCGGGGTTTTATATGCATGGTATAACATAAAGATCTAAATCAAAATTTTATTCTTTTTTACATAACCAACCATTAACCTCAACCCGTATATCACAGTATTCATCAACTTTATTAATTTAAAATTTGTACAAACATCGATCACACTTATGTATATGTATTTTTTATACCCTCCTGGTCTGTCTGATCAGAAGCTATATATAGCACAGTTAATTCAGAAGATCAGACACAACAAAAATCCCACTTCAGTAGAATATATTGCACAAAAATTATAGTAGGTTCCCTCAACTTTATGTGAACACTGATTGGAACAGTTTGTTGATTCTAGAAGATGCCTTTCAAACATTTTATGGAACACTAATAGACAACTTTGAGAAAGCTTTCCCTAAAAAATTATATAAATGAACATTGCAGACAAATTTTTAAATTAAAGAAAAAAACCATCCTTGAATCGAACCTGCGACCTTTGGATTTCTAGTCCATATTCTAACCATCTGAACTATCGAGGACGCAGATTCCACTGCATTTCGAAGATATTGCTCCTTTGTAAAGAATTATAGTTTGAAAAAACAAAAAAATCGCGCATATATGCAAATAAGGAATAAAAAGTTGAAAATAATGAGAATATAAGGTCATTGACAAAAAATGTTCTTTTATGTAAAAAATCATGGGGATAGAACACCTCAGTTATCTTAATATCATTATGAAAAGTGAGTGGAGAGCACCCCACGCTTTTATTACATAAAATAAAACTTTTGGTCAATTACTTTATTTTTATTATTTTCAACACGTCTTAATGTTCTTATATTTTTTCAAACTATATTTTAGAAGGAGGTTGTATGCACTTGTAAGATTTTTGTTAATAAATATAGATTGTGAAGTAAAAATATATTTATTGTCGTAGGCGAATCTGCCTTTAGGCTATAGTGCACAAAAATATTTTTTATTTGCAATTTCCCAAACGTTTTCGGTCAAACGACCATCTTCAGGGGAAATTCTGAAAAGTGAAAAGGTTATAGGAAATATTATAGTAGATGAAGATTAATACAAAAAAATAAATTGTGTGAAGCTGTTGAAATTGACAAAATATTTTGATCAAAAATTCATGTTTTTCAAATGGAACCTCTATGGGCCACCCACATGTCTCTCTAGAACATACATTAAGGAAAAAAATTCATTTTTTTATTTCGGTACAGTAACAAATTTTTATACATTATACATATTTCATGAGTTTCCTTGCAGTTCAAATAATTTTTCAACTGAGCCGTAAGCCGTGGAAAACAACATAAGCTAAAACATTCATTTCCGCCTCCTCACTTACGATACATGTATTACGATCATCTCCATTGTTGGGTTCTTTTGGAATCTTCTCTCCACCTTTTTGAAAAAGGTTCTTTGTGGGCGTCTTCTGTGTGGGTATCGTTCAGCGTATAACAAACAAGCGGCGACACCGTTTTTGAGTCATTCTCTGTAAATTAATAACATATCAACCTGTTCACTTCTTGTGAACCTATAATTTTGATTTTCCATTTCTACTAATTCTTGGAAGTTAACTAATTTTCGAGAGTTGAGATGAAAGATGACAGCGAAACACAATTAGTTGACAAGATTCAGAAATGTTGTTTTCCACAGCTTACTTAGTTGAAAAATTATTCGAACTGCCAGAAAACTCATGAACTAGTTGTAGATTTTTGAATGTATACAATTTGTTACTGCACTGAAATACAAAAATAATGTGATCAGATATGTCAGAATTTATACAAAGTAAATGTAAATATTTCTGTGCACTATAGCCTAAAGGTAGATTCGTCTACGACAATAAATATATTTTTACTTCACAATCTATATTTATTAACAAAAATATAATTTTATTTTTAATTTTTGACTCCATATTGCTACAGAAGACTAAAAAAGACTACAGGAGAAAAACTCTTTGATTGATTCATCCACCTAAGATGGAATGTTATTAATAAACAAATTTTGGCGAATATGCTGAGAACCAGTGCATTCGCCATATCTTTCAATCGTAAATTATGCTGAGTGCATTGATCATATTTTACTAGAAGCCACTGAAGAGTTCCACTATTCACCTCCTGGCTCCATCATCAGATCAGCTCCAAGATATCAAATTATAGTATTGTCATCCAAACTACATACACATACCAAGTTTCATTTCGATACGACAATTAGAAGTAGGTTAAAATTGACTTCCAAGATATGCTTACATTCTTTGTTAGTTACAAGTGAAGATAATAAATGCTTGTAAAAAAGTTATGGAGCTTGCACGCACCCTTGGGTCACCCTGTTTATTTTAAAATAAATATGGACAAAAATGATAAATAAAATAATTAATAAAAAAACCTCTTTAAAGACGAGCTTTTATTCAAATGCGCTAAAAAGTTAAAAATAATAGTTTTGAATGTGCGACGTAGGTTATTCCGTGAGTTGTAAATTCAAGAGTTTGACGCTTCTGTATTCGAACTGAAAACTTTGCGCGACAAGCTTTTGAATCTATAACTCACTGAATAACCTACGCCGCACATCCAAAGCTAGGTTAAGTGCTTTCTCCTCCCTTTTGTGCCACTCTCTGATTACTAGAATTTTAAATTTCAACCTGTCCATGAATTTGCAATTTTTACTGTGAAATCTAATTTCAACTGTTGAGTGTGTGTGCTATTATTTTATGGATTTGAAGTGTTTTGTTACCTTCTGACTAGCATCCTTACATGTTTTTAACTTTTTAATTCAAATCCTTCAAAATATATAGGTAAATGTGTCTGAAATAATTAATTTGTATATATAAATAAGAAACATATTGTATGTAGACAACCAGACTACCAATTTTGAATAGAAACGTTCTATTATCACAACCATGTGGAGCCGCCATCTTGAATTTATGAATTTTGAGAATATATTCATAGTCTTTGACCCCGAAAACCTCCACATACCAATTTTTAATAGAATCGGACCATAATTACAAAACTCGTTCGCCATCTTAGAGCCGCCATCTTGAATTTGTGAATTTTGAAAAAAAATTCATAATCTCCGACCCTGAAAACCCCCACATACTAATTTTGAGTTGAATCGGACCATAAACACAAATCTCGTCCGCCATCTTGAATTTGTGAATTTTGAAAGAAAATTCATAATCTCCGACCCCGAAAACCCCCACATACTAATTTTGAATCGAATCGGACCATAAACACAAATCTAGTCCGCCATCTTAAATTGGTGAATTTTGAAAGAAAATTCATAATCTCCGACCCCGAAAACCCCCACATACTAATTTTGAATCGAATCGGACCATAAACACAAATCTCGTCCGCCATCTTAGAGCCACCATATTTTTTTTCTCAAAAATTCCGTAATGCATTGTCACGGGAACTATGAACACCTGCCAAATTTCACGTTAATCGGGCAACTGGAAGTGGATCAAATTTAATTTGCAAGATTTGATGACAAACATCGGGACAGGTGGAACTAAATAAAAGCTTGTAATAAAAATTGAATAAACTGATTGTCATTGAATGTAGTGATCACCATAAATATATATATATATATATATATATAAAATCTGAAGATTCCAATCAAAGAAATATTGGAATCAATTTGTCCACTATTTAATTCTACTCAAAGACATATTTATTTTATTGATCTTGCAAATACAAAAATAACCGAAGCTTTTAGGGCATTTCTCTAGTCCTCTACTCTTTGATCATGTTTTACATAGCGCATACAGATAAGCCATTGCTCAATTGTATGGGCTTCCAAACTTCGAAATAAGCAACAGGTTGAATCAGAGGAAAATCATCACCAGTAAAAAATAAAAGGCACCAGACTTATTGAAATTGTATTACTAGTTCCTACTTATAAAAATATAGACTATATGAATTTAAAATGTACAATAATAAAAAACAAGAAAGACAGTTACTCCAATTGAAAATGGTCAAAGATGGATTTTTGCCATTTAAATAAAAATATCAGCAATTTTCCAGTATAGACCAACTCATTCACTTTGAAATATATATAAAAAAATGATCCGTAAAAACCTTTTACATGTGAGGACTATACTATACTGTATACAATTTGACCACTTTGACCAACTTGGCCAGTTTGATCACTTTGACCAACTTGACCACATTGACCATATTGACCGAGCTCTCCAATTTGACCAACTTGACCACTTTGACCTAGCAAGCTGGCCAATTTGACCACGTTGAACGAGTTGTTCAATTCGCGACTTTGACCACTTAGACTTGGCGATATTGACCGGTTTGGCCAATTTGACCAAATTGACCGCTTACTTTGACCGAGTTGGCCAGTTTGATCACTTTGGCCAACTTGACCACATTGACCATATTGACCGAGCTGGCCAATTCGACCACTTTGGCCTAGCAAGCTGGCCAATTTGACCACGTTGAACGAGTTGTTCAATTCGACGACTTTGACCACTTAGACTTGGCAATATTGACCGGTTTGGATAATTTGACCATATTGACTGCTTACTTTGACCATATTGACCGAGTTGGAGTTTGTTACTTTGACCATATTGACCAAGCTCCAATTTGACCAAGTTGACCACTTTGACCTAGCAAGCTGGCCAATTTGACAACGTTGAACGAGTTGTTCAATTCAACGACTTTGACCACTTAGACTTGGCGATATTGACCGGTTTGGCCAATTTGACCACATTGACCGCTTACTTTGATCATATTGACCGAGTTGGCCAAGATGAGGAAACTTTGACCTAGTTGGCCAATTTGATCACTTTGACCGACCATATTCAGAGAGTTGGCACACTTCGACCAAGTTGACCAAGTAAGCTGTAGATCAAATTGTGAAATTCCGAATTTCAATATCATGCTCCTGGAATATTTTGAACTATCTGGTTTCGAGTGACCCTCCTGGAGTAACTGGCTCGAAAAGTATGCTTTCACTGGGTATTTTCCTTATCATGAGACCGATTTTTCCTAATAATATCCGTCTGAAATTTGGGAGAAATTGGATTGGTGACCTTACCGGACGGCTGGATCGTCACCGACTTGTACTTTTTAACCGGTTGTGCCCTGACTTCGGCCATCTTCCTCGACCTGGCGACTTCTTCTGCTTCCTGCTGCAGCCTCAACACTTCCTCCATTTGCTTGTATTGTTCTAGCCTTTCGTCCTTTTCTTTCTTTTGTTTCTCGAAAGCTTCCCTTTCTTTCGATCTGATGTCGGTGTTTAGAGTGAATTCGCTGATTTCGATAAGTGGTTTTTCCGTTTTCTTGGGTTCAAACGGTTTTTTGTTGAGTACACTGGCTGGCCTTGCTTTGAATTGGATGGGGAGATTCTCGTTGCTCTTCTGGAACAATAGAAATTCAAGAATTGCATTCAACATTATATAATATTTACAACATCAACCAATATCACTTAAAAAACTTACGTCCACAGAATTTGAATACAGGTTCTTCAGAGAGCCTGCCCTAGGCAAACTCCTATTCTTCAAAGGCTGAGAAATACTCTTTGGCAAAGGCTGAGCGTGAAATTCTCTCGCTTTCTTTTCTTCTTCTATCACCTTCTGTACCAACTCCTGACGTTTATTTTTTATGTGCAAATCTCGCAATTCAAAACTAAATGGCAGCGGTTTCGTATTTCTCGGTCTGACAGCTTGATTGGACTCAGGCTGTGATTGCTCAGGCTTAGAAATGGTTTCATTCGACTTATAGTGGCGTTTCATGAAGCTGGGGGCTTGTGGTTGGGTGAGTGCAGCTTTTAGAGGGGCTTTTAGTTTCGGTTGTTCGTGGACAGCTTTGGGAACTGGTCTGGCATGGAATTCAGGTAAGTTTCGTTTCGGTGATGTCGGAACCTGAAAGCAACAAGAAATATCCATAGAAGAGAATAGTTTATTTGAGTACTTTATATACATTAGTACATTTGTAGCAAGTCAGACAAGCACTCAATAGAACATATTTTAAAATAATGGCAATGTTATATCAAGATAAAATAAACCAACCCAAAGGCGTTAAGACAGCATGTAACATTAAACATAGAACATCTAATGAGGCCAGTGGGCCGTTAAAGTATAAATAAATAGTGTTTTTAATTAAAATTTGATTAAGATTATGGGGGAGAGCAAGTCACTGAGCTATGAAAAGCACTAAGGTACTCTGCTATGGAATAATAGCTTTCTGTCAAAATATATTTTTTTATCGTTTTTTTTAAGGTGTTGAGATTTTTTATTTCTTTAGGTATATATATATATATATATATATATATATATATAAATATATATATATATAAATATATATATATATATATATATATATATATATATAGTGTTGAAGAAGGGTAGTCTCGTGACTGGACTAGTTGAAAATAACTATGAATTTGAAATAAACTTAGTAGGGTTGAGGTTGCAGTCAAATTTAATGGCCAGTGAAAAAAGAAAAACTCTTTCTTATTTTGTGAAGCTTTCGAAAATGTTTATTTTCATTATCAAGACAGTAAGGTGAGGTTAAGTGAAGACATCTTTTCAAAATCATATCACTATGAAGCACTACTAGTAATATATATAAAAATTAAACAATTGTAAAAGCACATATTGTTTAGGAACATAATTTAAACAATTTAAAATTTGACAGGACGTTACCACATGGTTAAAGCATGACTGAAAATGGAAAAAAAAATTAAGAAAGAGTTTTTCTTTTTTCACTGGCTATTAAATTTGACTGCAACCCCAAGGAATATCCTTTCTACTAAGTTTATTTCAAATTCATAGTTATATACAGTGCATTCCATTTAAAACGAGCCACCCTGAATAACTTTAGGTACAATGATTTTCAGGAAAAATAAAAAAACACGTCAACAATTGTATACAGGGGGACACATTTTGACATATTCACATTTGATGTTACTTCCACTATCGCACCCCCAGAGCATGTCACCTTTTTTTTTTAAATGGATCACCCTATATTGTTTTGATTATGTGTTGTTTAAAAAATAAAACATATGGTCTGACGCATATGGTTTGGGAGCTACAAATTATATCCATTAGTCCAAGGTGCCCTAAAACTGCAATAGAAATAGCTTCATCGTTGACAACTCCTGAACGGTTATGCTTTTTATTGCTAACAGATCCAGTTTCCATAAACGGTTATGCTTTTTATCGCTAACAGATCCAGTTTCCATAAATTTGTTCAATAATTCCGAAACGTTCAGGAGTTGTCAACGATGAAGCTATTTCTATTGCAGTTTTAGGGCATGTTGGACTAATGGAAAATAATGTGTATCTCCCGAACCATATGCGTCAGACCATATGTTTTATACTTTGTTGAAATCTGCTCATCATGGAGCATCTTATAATGCGAAACAATATAGGGTGATCCATTTAAAAAAAAATGGTGACATGCTCTGGGGGTGCGATAGTGGAAGTAACATAAAATGTGAATATGTCATAATGTGTCCCTCTGTATACTATTGTTGACGGGTTTTTTTTATTTTTCCTGAAAATAATTGTATTCAGGGTGGCTCATTTTAAATGGAATGCACTGTATATATGTATATATATATATATATGTATATATATATATATATGTATATATATATATATATATATGTATAGACAATACGTGTCGTTGACTGGACGACCTGACCTCAACCCTTCCTGGTTGTAATATTTTATTCATTTATGCATATATCTTCTGAGGGGAGGCTTCAAAACAGGGTTCTCAAAAGAGGGGAAACGATTTCCTTTTTTTTTAAATATATGTATATATATGTATAGATACTTCAGATACGAAGTGACCTCATTATATATATGGCCGCGCGAGATTTGCAATTCCTTCCCGCCTCATACAGTGTTGCTGCGTATTCGAGGAGTGTCCATAGTGCGATTGATTCAAAATTGGTATGTGGGGGTTTTTGGGGTCGGAGATTATGAATTTTCTGTCAAAATTCATAAATTTAAGATAGCGGCTCCAAAATGGCGGGCGAGTTTTGTGATTATGGTCCGATTCAAAAATTGATGTGAGGGGGTTTTTGGGGTCGGAGATTATGAAATCTTTGTCAAAATTCATGAATTCAGGATGGCGGCCCCAAGATGGAGGACGAGTTTTGTGATAATGGTCCAATTCGATTCAAAATTCGGCGTCGGAATTATAATTTTTTTGTCGAAATCCATAAATTCAAGATGGAGGACGAGTTTTGTGATTATGGTCCAATTTGATTCAAATTGGTAGCAGCGGTTTTCGCGGTCGGAGATTTCGAATTTTTTGTCAAAATTTATAAATTGAAGATGGCGACTCCACAGATGGAGGAAGAGTTTTTTGATTATGGACATATTTCAAAATTGGTATGTATGTGTTTTCAGGTTCAGAGATTAGGAGATGGCGACTCCAGGATGGCGGACGAGTTTTGTAATTATGGTCAGATTTTATTTAAAATTGGTGTGTGGGAGTTTTTGGGGTCGGAGATCAGCTCAAAACTTACAGAGAAGAGAGCTCGTAATAACGATGCTCTATCAGAAATGAACAGATCAAGGCGAACTAACTAAAAAGCAAAGACTAAAATAACCAATGAAAACATTTTTGAAAACAAGTTTTTATTTAAGACGTGTACTTAAAACGTATAAAATAAATGTAAGTCATCGCTAATAAAGATTTAATTATTTTTTGTTGAATTATTTGGTTTAAAAAGCTTGTTGCGCGAATTGTCATAAAATTAATTTGTACCTACTTTTATGAAATCTTATGATCCAACAAAAAATAATTAAATCATTGTCAGCGATGACAAAACTTATTTTATACGTTTTAGTTCGCGGCTTAAATAAAAGCTTGTCTTTAAAAATGTTTTTTTATCAGTTATTGTTTTTAAAGCATCAAATGGTACACCTGCATACATGTTCTACGTTTGCATCATTCCTTTGGCATTGAAATGTCGAATTTAAACAAGAGAAATCAGAGACAAACCTACGCAGATAAAAGAAGACAAAATTTGGATGAACGTTCCATTTAAAAATATGTAAGATCGGTTTGTCTTCATTTTATGGGACATTCGTATATTCTCTGCAGGTTTTTTGAAAGATACCATTAATTACCTGCAACTTTTGTTCGAAACATATGAATCTCGAATAAACAAGATAGTTCGTGGATAACCCTGTATAGTAATATAGGTAACCCATAAAAGTTAATTGACAGATGAGATTAACTTACAAAAAATAATTTTCTCCTTTTACAGCAAAAAGAATATAAATTTTAAAAAACGCCTAGAAAAGTTTGGTTTACAATACCAACTTTAACTGTCAAATGTGATTTGAAAGTACTTATTAAATGTGCAACATTTTAAATACAGAGTGGCCCACCGAAAACTTTTACTTCTCCTAAATAAAAAAATAAAATACGCTTGAACACATGAGCGTTAGTTTTTAAAACGAGACAATTTTTCGTCTTTCAGCCCCTCTGTTCAAACCCTTAAAATCTGAAATGTAAATGAGTGATGACTCATTTGAATGAGAATTGAATACCTTTTCAACGGAATATTGCTCGTTGAATTTGGTGTGTGACACACCCAAAAAAATTTTCAAAATTTATAAATTTCACCCCTACAAAATAAAACTGGTTCATGAACATGAAGACGATAACAAACGACGTTTGAAATTTTGTGAGTTAATCAGTGAAAGATTGATACGCGATCCACGATTCTTATTTAACATTTGTTTTTCAGATGATTGCTAGTTTTATATTACTGATTGAAAGGAAAGGTTCCTTCTGAATAGCCTGCAAGATCTGCTGATTCATTGCCACCTGTCTTTTTCTTGTAGTGGAAACATTTTAAATCTAAAATGTATGCAACCCAGCCCAATTCTTTAGAATACTTGCGACAACGAATAGTGTACGAGTGTCGACAAATAACTCCTGAAATGCTCCACAATGTTCGCGAATATTTCTAACAGTGTCTTTGAAATTATATTTTGGAGGTTTGGGATAGCCACTTTCAACATTTATTTGAAATAAACGAGTGGTAAGAAATTTTGTTAAATTTAACGCCCTATCTCTTCCAAGCTACTCACCCAACATCAACGAACAATAGCCTGTTGAAAAGACAATTCAATTTCCTTTGGAATAAGGCATTACTCTCCCTTTCTATTTGAGATGCAGAGGATAGAAAAATACCAATGAAATATTTCCCCCTAAAAACTAATGCTCATGTGTTCAAGCGTACTTTGATTTATTAATTCAGAAGAAAATAAACCTACGTAAAATATTTTCGGTGGTCCACCCTCTATAGTTTATAGTGTGAAGCAGATACAAACAATAAAATATTATATTTGCTACAGCCACCTGTAAAATCCGCATCATATGGCAAATCATTTATTAGTGAATGCCAACTGGCGTGCAGAAAAACAATCACCTGCATTGGTATTTTTTTTAAATATTGCTAAATGTTACAGAAAAATATTTTATGTTTTGAATTTAACAGTCTAATATATTTACAACCCTTCAGTAAAGCTTGAAGTTTTCTATATTTTGCAGGGAGTCTCGGAATTCCGGGTCTTGAATAGGTGAAGGGTAATGTACAAAAGACCTCACAGGTCGAGGTACGGAGGGGCTGAAGAGCCATATCAACCCCCCTATGATCTGCTCTTTTGAAATGTATTTACTTACGAATCTTTCGGAAATTATTAATTCATTTATATCTACAGCATACTATTTCTGTAAGCTCAATAAGTTTTTTTTCTCAAATCTTGTCCGTTTTCATTGTCACGAATACACTACTTCCACAGCAGCAATATGTACAGTGGTAACAACAGCAAGCTGGTGAGTACCTTACCCCACCCCACACTATGGGAATCTGGATACGCTGGATCAACGCTAGGTTATCCTGCTACCGAATCATTTCAGCCACGGTTGTCCGCCTGATGAGGCTACTGGCTCTGGGATGTCAGTATCCGAGAGAAGTAAAATGCGCCGCCAAGTCAGCAAGGAATACAATCATCAGTGCCCATAGATAAAGGACTTTCCCGTCTTTACCGAATACGGTATGTTTTTCATTGGTCAACTATCTATCACCCTGCCCCCCCAGAGTCCAACACCTTGTGGCGAGGCAACGGCAAGCCTATGTGGAGGTCCCTCTTTCCCTGGATATCCATGTCAACAGGAGAATTCCAATATCAGCAAGATTTCTCTCGCATCAACCATATCCGCCGCTTACTTTCTTTCAAAAGCTACTAGGTATGCTACCATGTTAACTGAAAGGGGACATGGACTTTACCCCCTGGCGGCCTAGATACATGGCGGGCCTAGGCCCCACACTTCTTCCTCAGTTGATTTTATGGAAAATTGAATAGATCAATTTTGAGTAGCAAGGGATTAATTTTCCGAAGAGAAGGACGTCATATTAACTATAGTTTGATTCTCTCAATAAGTATTAAGTGATGAGATAAGGAAAATTTGTGTTGTGGTTATCTACCTGAAAGAGCACAAAACAAAACAAATATATAATGACAACATAAACGATTCCAAAACCCAGTTCTCTGTGAATTTTATGGAACGTTGGATAATTATATCATTTTCTACATTTTCCCAATATTCAATAGTTTTCGAGTAGTAAATTTCAAATAATTCAAAGAACTCTGGAAATGTTATAGTCTGTTGGGATCGGGGATGTGTATTCGTATTGTATCTGTCATATTTTTGTTGCTGTAATGAAACACCATCTTTTATTATCATATCATACATGACTGGTCCCCAGCAATTATGATATGTTTTATGTGTAGTTATACATATAATGGAAGTGAAGAAAGACATCACCTAATGGCCTAATCATTTGGAGACATCAGAAAATACTTGATTTAGGGAACAAAACTGATTAATTACAATAAAGGATTAATCAAATGAATTCATTTATATAACCATAATTTATTATTATTAGGATTATTTACTATTATACTAATTATATATCAAGGATATACTATGAAAGTAACTCTAGGATTACAATGAGGAATAATTTTATTTATTACTTCAGAAGTATTTTTTTTATTTCCTTTTTTTGATGTTTTTTCCCTAAGTTATCACAAAAATAAAATAATTATTAAAAAACTTTTTTGAAGACAAGCTTCCATTCAAATGCACTAGAAAGTAAAAAATAATTGCTTTGGATGTGTGACGTAGGTTATTCCGGAACTTATAGATTCAATTCAATACGTACGCCCTAACCTATGCATTTTTGTTAAAGCATCCTTATTATGAAGCATTTTTTTCCTGTAAGTTCTGAGCTATCTAGTCCTCCAATGAGGAGACTATCTAGAGAATAACTCATCCGCCATCTTGGAGTTGCAATCTTCAATTTATGAATTTCAACTAAAAATCAATAATCTTCGACTTAATTCGTAATCTCCGACCCCAAAAATTCCGACATACCAATTTTGAATCGAATCGGGCCGACATACCAATTTTGAATCGAATCGGGCCATAATCACAAAACTCGCCCGCCATCTTGGGTTTGTTGATCAACAAACCTTAATCTCGGACCCCGAAAACCCCCACATTCCAATTTTGAATAGAATCGGACCATAAACACAGAGATTATCGGCCATCTTGGAGTTTGACGAAACATTCCAAATGTTCGACCATGAAAACTCCAACATACCTGAATCTCGTCCGCCATCTTGAAGCGCCATTTTTTTTCCTCTAACAGTAACTCCATGAGCTGCCATTTCAATTTCATAAATTTTGACAAAAAATGCATGATCTTCGACTCCGAAAACCCCCACACACAAATATTGAATAGAATCGGACCATAATCACAAAACTCTTTCACCATTTTGGAGCCACCATCTTGAATTCATAAATTTGGACAATAAATTCATAATCTCCGACCCCGGAAACCCTCACATACCAATTTTTGAATCGGATCGTACCATAATCACAAAACTTGTCCGTCATCTTGGAGCCGTTATTTTGTTTTTTTTCCAATGAAAATTTCATAATGCATTGTCACCGGAATTATGATCACCTGCCGAATTTCAGCTCAATCGGATGTCGACAAGTGTTCCAAAAATGGATTACAAATTTTGAACCGGAAAGAATGACGGCATATGAACGAAGCGAGTGGAATAAAAATGTGTAATAAAACATGGCAACAGCGCTGGACGCCGTATCGTGCGGAGTATGAAAGATATAATGTAAATTGGACGCAGTATCATACTTAATATGAAAACAAATTATTCACTGGACGTGATAATGATATGATGGTGAAAGGACGTGATAATGATATGATGGTGAAAGGACGCAATATTATATAGGAATACTTTTTTTTATTTTTGAAGTTTTTGATAAACCAGCTTTGAGTAGGATTTTTTGTGGAGAACCAGTATACTCTATCAGAATTGACCTAGATAGCGTATTTCTGGTGGACGCAGTAACGTATGCTTCCTGAAAGGATGCAGTATTGTAGGCAAGATGTATATATATATATATATATGTATATATATATATATATATATATATATATATATATATATATATATATATATATACGGTATAAGTGGGCCTCCGGCCTTGTTAATTTTGAGGTTCACTGATACTCCGATGTCACCGAGCCTCCGATATACGGACGCCCGGTAACCACCCTTTAAAAAATGTCGCATACGACATGTAACATAGTAACAAACACTTTGCCACAAAAATATGGAGGGCCCAAATTGCCCGATTTTTGACAGCCATTTAAAATTTAGTGCAGTCCCTCGCCGCTGAAGTGCGCTGCTTATATACTTTGTTTAAGTTATAGTGTTTGAAACGTTATACTTTGAAGGTCACTGGGCTTCCCAATTTGGCAACACAGGGATGCACACAAATATCATTCATTTTAGATTGTCATCAAGAAATATGTATTCTTTCCTCGCTCTAACGAAATAAATTGTGAAGCTGCAATTGCCTCCCAAATATTTGAGGAATGAGCCTGGTAAATACTTTTTCTCATTGATTCCAATTAATATTACTGCGATTACGTCAAGATTTATTGGAGTCCACTGAAATATTACGATATTTCACCATTTCAGAAAAGGTACTTTGACAATGTAATACACAAATCACTCAAACAATTTCTCATGCAAGATTCAACAAAAGGACACCAAACTTTGCTATCTTCTCAAGCAAAAAAATTAATTTCTTTCTTTCATTGAATGAAAACAATCTTCATATAGAATCCCTACTTGAATATATTCTCGTGTGAGTTGAGTTATTTTGTGAACCTGAGAAAACGCTTGCATTGTTTTCCACATATCAGAAAATCTAGATTCTCGTAATGTGTCTTGTTATTTGATTTGTATTATCTCAGTTAAGGTTATTATATTGTGTACCACGAAAGTTACAGAATGAGCTTGCTTAGAATGGATTATTAATTAACTGAATGTGGGAATCTGGGGTATTCTAAGGTTCAAGATTACAGATAAATCATGAAAAATTTTCAGGTAAACGACTCAAATGAATTCAATTTTAATCAGAACATGCTATTGTTCAAATGTACAAAAAAAGGATGGAATTTTTTGGGTGTGTGACACAAGTTATGTTATAAAATCAGTAGCCCATTGTTTTAGAAATATACCAACAAAAAATAGTCAACAGAATATATACATATAGACACTAATGAATTGAAATAATCTATACATATATAATTACATGTCCTGACTGACTGATTCACTAACTTCAACGCCCAGACCAAATAACTCAACACAAAGAGCTGAAATTTTGATAGCGTATTCCTATGATGACATGAGTATATAACCAAGTTTTTTTCAATACTCCATCTCTAAAGGGGTGAAAATCACAATACCGTTAGTTTTGAAGTTAGAGTCTGCTATTTTTGGACTTTTTTTCTCAAATAATGAAACACGTATTTTTAGATTATTGGAAATTCAACCCCTAAAGGGGTAAAAGGGTTAAATGGGGTTCGAAAGTTTGTACTGGAGTACCCTTAGTTTTCGACTTGGGTTCATAAAAATTGGTATTTCAGTGTCTTCAGCAATCCAAACCCTAAAGGGGTCAAATGGGGGGTGAAACATTTTAAGTTAGGATCATGAAAATGAATATTTGAGGTCTTTTTACATATGAAGACATTTGTTTTCCAGTGTTTATTAGGGTTCCGTGAGTTTTTGAGTTAGAATAAGGAAAATTGGTGTTTTGGCTCTCTGTCACGAATAAATAAATCGTGTTAAACTTCATTCAAAATGCCATATCTACAGGGGTGGAAAGGGATTGGTGAATTTGTAATAGTCGTCACAAAGCATTACTTCCGCTGTCAAATCAATTATGCCACCCAAACGAGATAACGAACGGGATAACAGGATAACGGGAAACGAAATCACGAAATAGCCTGAGCCATGACCTAGATGAAAACATATGGAAAAATGCTAGTTGATAATAATATAACAATACAATAATATATTTTAGAAATGGTACAGAAAATCGAATGGAAGAGGAACATTATTTCACAGATCTTGAAAACTACTCAAATTTTTTTATTTATATTACGGAAGAAAATTATTCACTGTGTTATTGAGGATTTGAAATAATAGGAAACAATGAAATTGAATAGAAATCATTATGCTCAATGAATAATATATTCAATTCTTCTTGAAAGGAAACTAAGAAAAATAGATCCAAATAAACTGGGGTACCATTAAAAACAAATAAAAATATTTTCCAAACCATGCGCTATGGGATAATATTTTTTTTTCCTTTTATAACATATGTTGTTTGGAAAAATCCCGTGTATCAAACTCAATCGATTGGGATGACATTCTAAAAAAGTCGTATCTTTCGATTTTTAACAAAAACGGAAATAAAAAAAAAAACGGTTCTAGTTTTTGGAAAAGCTCAAAACTATCGACTATCGGGAAAATTAAAGAAAAGGAGAAATTTCCTGTGATAATTTTACTCTGCAACTCTATCCCAATTATTAATAATTTTAATTCAACGATGAATTAAAACAGGGCTTCAGTGGGCTTAGCTTTAACTACAGCACTTCTCGAGAGAGCAATTCACATAACATACTTTTCATATTATTAAATATAAATTTAAAAATTCCAAAAAATTTGTATTATGTATCATTGGAAAAATGTAATTTTGGAAATTTGTTTTTCATTCAATTTTGATTATGTAAGGCTATCGTTATTTGAGTAGTTTTTTTGGAACCGCCGATTTCATTAAAAACCGAATAATTGTTCACAGAATGACTCCATGATTTCTTGCTTCCTGAAGCACATTTTACAGTGTACTCGATTATATCACGCTATAAAATTGTTCAAAAGTTACTTAGTTTGGTAATTATAAATTTCTAAAATAACAAAATATGAGAAACCCACACAGTTTGTTGTATATGGTTGTTCTTGTTATTTTTTGTAGTACTCAAAAAAAATCAACGCCAATCAAAGTTTGTTTATAACTAATTGTTAACTAAATAAAGAATTATTAATAAAAAAAATAATATTTTTTTTATAGGTGGAGAATAACAATCCATTTTGAAAAAAAAAAAAACGTTGTGAAATGCTTTGTCAGACATAAAACTGATAAAATTGGAATATAAAAAATACAATGTTTATTCGATATCTCATATTTTGTAATTTTTAGAAATTTTTAATTACCAAAATAATCAATTTTTCATCAATTTCTGCATGATATCATTGGGTACACATGTAAAATGTGCTCCAGAAAGCAAAAAAAAATATGGAGTCATTCTCTAAACAATTATTCGGTTTTTATAAAAACGGTGATTCCCACAAAACTACTTAATTAACAATAGCCTCCGATTATCAAAATTCAATGAAAACAAAATAACGAAATTATATTCTTTCAGGTGTTCAGCTGATACTTCGATTTTTTTGAATTTTTAAATTTATTTTCGATAGTATAAAAAATATTGTATTTGAATTGCTCTCTCAAGAGGTGCTGTACTCCTGCCGTAACGCCCGCGCGTAGCCCTATTTTCAACGTTGAATCAAAATTATAAATAATTGATATAGATTTACGTGACAAAATCTTTCATAGTAAATAGTCTCGTCTTCAAGAATCTGTTTTTTTATTTCATCTATCATCAAGAGTTCTTGAGTTACTACCAAAAAACTAAGGCTGTTTTTATTTTTTGTTTGGTGTTAAAAAACTAGCACATTTTCGTCAGAATGACATCCCGAATCGAATGAGTCATCGCTCATATATTCAGAAGGCTTGGAACTATTTTTCGCAGGAAACTCACTTCTCTACTAGACTATGATGACATGAGTAACCACTATGAAGGTTTTTTGATACTCCCCAAAGGGGTGAAAATGAAAATACCGTTAGTTTTGAAGTTAAAGTCATGGAAATCTCTCCAAATCTAAATAATTTATTTATTGATACTCAGAATCAACCTTCAATGGTATAGTCTGAGGTTTTAATGAATCGCACTATTTAATGAGGAAGTGTATGATATGAGCATTGCAGTTTGACTATGAGTTCAAATATTAGGTATGTATTGAGAGCAAAAATACATTTTTGTTCGAGAGGCGCCATTCGCAGTGGATCGCTACAATCACTCGAGAGCAGTTATGTCACTTTTTTCTCGAAATGCAACACTTCACTAGTGGCGGCTATTTACCAACTAATTGCTATCGACGGCGCGCGTTTCTATGATGTTAATGCGAGCAAGTGTTGACAGTATAAGTTTCAAAGTAAGTTTTGGAAATGTAATTTCAAGTCAACAGTTGAATTGAACGTTGATTACTTCAGATGCTAGTGTTAAGAGTCAACAATTTTCTTTACAATTTTTATTATTTACGAATATAATATAACATCAAATGTTTTTTTGAATTTCATTGACATTAATATTCATCATACAATCTGAACAACTAGAAATATTCCTTCTGCACTTCCTATGTTTTTTTTGTCATTAAGTATTCTTGTAGGAGGAATGGAATGAACAGTAGTGGCCGCCTTCAAAAGAAGGCTTTTGGCAATATTTTACTAATTATCCAGCGAATTCCCAATTGAATTTAGTATTTAAAATTTCCATCGCCTGTGTCTTTTGATAGAACTTAAGTTTGCACTTCCTTTTACCAGTAAAGTGACCAAAGACCGGTGAAAACAGTGACCAGTATAGAGCTTTGGATCTGTCAGTTTCAAGAACTCTCCTGGAATTTTACTGATGTATAGATACCAACTGGATTTTTGGTAAATTTCGATAAAAAATAAAATAAGAGTGGTCAACCGTAGTGGAAGATCGTGGAACGTTAGAATTTGAATCGGGAATTTTTACTATTAATGAAGACTAATAAGCACAAAATATACCCAATATAGTTTACTGCTTTCATCATGGAATACTTATTGTCTAGTATAATTTTTAGGAACTCTTCTGAACCACTATTCCTTGAATATTTTCAGAATGATCGAAGGTAGATTATATATTCTCGTTATACGATACTACTGAAATAAATTTCATTTCAGAGTATGAAGCAAAATTCAAACTTTCAACTACCGGATAAACTTTTCAACAGGCCGTGTGATTTGTTATCATGCTGTGGAATTGAATATTGACTGAAAAATTGGCAACAGTGTCAGGAGGCCCAGTAAATACACAATAGCTTCAAAAGGAGGCCAAGTTACATAAACTCCCAAAAAACGTATGTAACATATACGAGGAGGCGACTACCTGAGATAGTGGCGAGGCTGAGTGGGCTATTAACTGTTTGCTTTGTATAAACACGTGGATGCTTGGTGGGCCAGTATGAAACGGAAGCTGAGTTGGTCTATATAGATATATATATATATATATATATATATATATATATATATATTTTGTTTCTCCTTTCTTGGACATAAGGTTCATTTAAAAAGCAGAGGTTGTTATTTCATGTTATTTATTAATTAATTCCAGACGTTTCAGCCTGGGTTTTGGCCTTTCTCAATGGGTCAGACTAAAATATAAGCAAAAACAGTTTGTCAATGATTAAAATGAAAAGTTTAAAATCTAGATCAACTCTCAACTCTGCTTTTTAAATGAACCTTATGTCCAAGAAAGGAAAAACAAAAAAAACATATACAGTGGTTCAAGAAAATAAACAACTAAATAAATATATATATATATATATATATATATATATATATATTTTTATTGATGGAGTTATTTTCTTATATATTCAGTCGGTAGGCAAGGTTTCTAATAACAGATGGGTTTCTTGTATTGAATTAATGTCACCCTGAGTGGTAGTATAATCAATATGTTTGTGTTTTTCTTGAAGTACATTAAATATAAATAGAGTTGGCAGGAGCATGATGCCTCATTTGATAAACCATGGCCGGCAGTGCTCTCTATATCCTACCTTAGCTATGATTCTTATGGCTTTTTTTGTTGTTTAAAAATGTTGTGGCTGCACTTAAGTTACCCCGAAGCATGAAAGTGCTGCTGATAGGTTGCAGTTGACGTAACATGAAAATCGTACTGGACAGTTTTTCTCCTAGCATGTCAGCGAACAGCGATGCTTTGGAACTCATTGCCTAGGGAGATGTTCCCCGAGGCATACAACCTTCAGAAATTTAAGAAGAACACCAACTCCTACCTTCTTTCCCTAGGTTCCCACGATGTTCTCTGAACATTACAGGATATCCCTTTTCGTGGGAACCAGAACATAAAAAAAAAAAAGTATTATACCTAGTACTTTTACACTTTGACCAGTTTGTTTTGCATGATTGGTCAAAAACGTAATAATTTGTGTTTTTTCGATATTCATAGTAAGGTTATTGGATGAAAACCATTTCTCCGAAAGGAATTTTATGTTTTTGTTTTTGTCAGTTAAATTTCTATAATTTTTGTCTGATACTATAAGGGAGGTATTGTCCGCAAACAATTTACATTTATCTGGGCTTAAGTAGTTGTCCAAGTAATTGTTATAAATGATGAACAACAGTTAGGCCCAAGCAGAGCCTTGAGGGACACCATGTCAAACGATTGGTAAGAAGATGAAGAGTTATCATTTTCTACTTTCTGGTGCCTATTTGAGAGATCTCTATGAGTGTCAAGGCGACTCCATGGACTCCATAATACGGTAATTTCTCCAAAAGTATTCTGTAGGAGACACAGTCGAAGGCTTTGGTCAAATCACACATTGTTACAGAAGTATGAAAGCCCTTTTCAAAGCCCTCGACTATCTCATTAACAATTTTATAGACAGCGTTGATGGTTGAGAGATTTTTCTGGAACCCATATTGATTATTTGTCAGAAATATGTTTTTCTCAAAATAGGTGAGGAGTTATTATTTCAAAATAATTTCAATAAGTTTAGAGAAAATCGATATAATCGATATTGGTCGATAGTTACTTGGAGCCGATAAATAAAATATCGAAATTATCTAGACCTACATTTACATCTGAAATATTGAGTGGGAAGTTCTAATCCGCATCCCTTAGAAGAGTTTCTGTGTTGTATTAAACATTAGAATGATATTCATTAAGCCTAACAGGTCAATTTAGGGCAGAGTGATATTTGCCTCTGGCATATATGGTGAGATGATATTAAAGTAATTGAGTGTGAACAGTTTCTATAGCTTGTTTGTAATGCTAGAAAAAACAAAAATATATTTTGAGGAATATAGACTTGTTTTGAACAAAGACAAAACGAACTGTATATTAATTAATCAAGGTGAAAAGCAGCATTGGTGGGGGTGCCAATGCCAATCACATTCAGCGACAGTAAAATACGTTGTGAATCTTCATTAACATTTTTAGGAGTTCACATAAATGAAATCTTGATCTGGATATGACAGATTGATAATTTGTGCAACAGATTGTCATCAATAATATATGCAATTCGAGTTTCGAAGAAACATACTGATTATGATGCGCTTATGAGTTTACTATGGTAATTTTTACTCGGCAGTTAAGTTTGGAATAACCATTGGGGATTCCAATCATTTGTGATATAAAAAGAACAAATTCATGCAGAGGAGAGTTTTTAGGTGCAATAAAATGCTAACAGTACTTGGAATACATATTTTTGAATGTATAAAATTTCTAACCAAACAACCAAAGATTTTGAAAGATTTCAAAATAACTCATAGTTACGAAACCAGATATAAGGATGACTACACTAAATGAAAAGAACACACATGAAGTGAAGGGCATTGAAGGTGCTGGTCTTATTGTTTAGTGATTATAGTAGTTTGGTCCCAAGGTAAGTTACGTTTGTTTTGTATTTTTAATTTAATTTTAGGGAAAAAATGATGAACGTGCGTATCTCTGCATTTAGAAATTTCAGTTGTCTCTCCAAAAAGAAATCATGCTTCTGATGAAGATAGATCGTATTATTTTATACAGTTCTTGGGTGCAAATCAAATTGTTACAATGTAACCAAGTTAATCAACGGATGTTTAGGCTTTCTGAACTCAAATAAAAGGCCATGTATTACAAACCCTTGATTTGACAGCGTGGATGGTCCACGTGGACTCGGTTGAATCTGCAAGACATTAGATTTTACTCGCCAATGAAATTTAAATAATGATTGGTGAAGCCAATGACAGAACTGTGCAAACCCAGGATGGCATTTCTTGAGCTGGGGACGTGGGGAAAGAGTTAGTCGCTGTCGGGAAATGATTCAAATGATGACCAACGGATAAATTTTAATTTCGAAATAATGGGTGGGCGCGAGAAACTTTAGAAGCACCGGAAATAACGGTGTCGATATTTTGTCATAAGTGACGTTTTTGGAAGTCAGAGTTGGCATTATACGGAAATTGTGGCAAGTGTCGTTAGGGATGCTATATGAGGGTAACATAAAATACCTTTGGAATTACGGGAAGACCAGAAAATGTAGCTGGTTATGGAAGAAAAATTTGTTGTACCTTGGTGAGTTACGATGCTTTTAGTAACTATGAAATAAATTACTGCAATGCTTACATTAGATTTCGAGGGTGATTTTGTATATGTTGTAAGTTCACTTCTCTACTAAAATAAAATATCTCTCAGCTTTTGGATTTTGCTTGAATTCACCAGAAAAATGTCAATTTCCAATAAACTTCACTATGAAGAGTAAAACATGTTTCCATATGTATTAAATTGATTATTGGTTAGCCCATTTCAACACCAGGAACAAATATCTGGATTTGAATGTTTTGTACCAGAAATTATTGTAGAATTGTGATTTCTCCTAAACTGAATATTAATCCATTGAATACATAAAAGTTTATAGTGTGTGGCTAAACTGGAAACAACAATTTATATGAATACTTAAAACCTTCAATTCCAGAGTAGGGAAATTTTGATCACAAAATAAATGTCTTGGGTATCAATTACCTTTTTCACTGGAGCTGTAAGCTTAAATGGTTCTTGAACTGTTGATGGTTTCTTCTGGACTTGCGTTGTTGTTTTCATCGGCCCTTGTAAAATCTTCTTGTTAACCGGATTCGCTTTTATTTTGAACCTACAAAATTTCAGAATATTAGGAATTTGTCGGTTTTTCTAAAATAAAATTTATTGAAACACAAACATATTAATAATTAGAATAATGTTTTTAACCCTCAAGCTGCACTTCAATTATGAGTATGAGTATAACGGGACACTTATGAGTTTTTCTAAAATTCTAAATTTGCCACTTCACTAGACCACTATGTATAGCATTTCAAGCTTGAGTTTACAGTATTTTTAACTTTTCAGTTCCTAAATAGCCTCGGACAATATAACTGGCAAACATAAATTTTGAGTTCTGTGATACTGTGAATTAAGCTGTTAAATACTTCATATTTGTTCTAATAGAGCTAAGGAGTTGAATCAACTACGATAATTTTCAAATCAATTAAAATTCATAGGCATGCAAATATTTTTCAACTTTTCATTTTGATAGGTTACTAGAAAAATCTATATCAGCAAATATTTCATCAGATATAAGTACTTTATAGATAACTATAAAGGCCATTTCATTTTGCCATGATTTTTTTTGTGAATTCTGAGAGTTGTTTTTCTTCGCGTAACACTTAAGAGATATATGTTTCCCAATCAAATAGGATGACTGCACCATCAAATGATACTCACTTATATATTCATGAATTATAAGGAGAGGATTGAATTTTAATGTGTTTGATAACCACACCTGTTCTACGAGGGAAAACTCGAGAAGGTATTCCAGTAAATTTTGATTTTTGTCATTTTTTTGTGGAAATATTTATGAATAATAGATGGAGCATCAGCAAATACCATAATGATATTAACCTGAAGAATTTCATGATATCAAGAAATAAATAGGGTGACAACTGAGTTTTTCTCATTTTTTAAGTATCTTACATTCGTTTCTCTTACTTTGGTATAGACCAACCAATAGTCCCTATATGTTTGTCATAGAGATAGATATGGCTCAAATAAATATAATAAAAAATGTTGATAATACAATATGACCCAATAACTCTTGATCAACTGATACAGCCAGATCCATAACTTCAACACCAAAATAGAAATTGAAGTAAAATTGACATTTCCTTAAACTGGAAATCATTGGTTCTATCACCCTATAGAAAACCCATACAATAAACCCAGTTGGCTTTTCTAATAACTAAATTACACTTAAATACTATTGTTTTTGATTAGCAGTTGAAATAAAATTATTTGGTGATATTTCAAGGTGGGAATAAGAACTTTCATGAAATGTATTTCAAAATAAAATATTACATTTTTTGAGTTAATTTGCGAAACACAAAATAGGTACTAATACAAATCTCAGCTTTATATTTTGTTTTTATTTATGTATATCTTCTATTGGAATATTTTGGGAATAAGTTGATGGATAAATTGATGTAAACTTACTTTTGAGCTTCGTCAAACTCCAATTTTTCCTGATCTTCTCGAGATATTACTTCCACGGGACGTGCTCTTCTTGTAGTCTTCAAGTTTGGAGATTGAGGAATGGTTGCGGTTAATTTACGCGGTACATTTCCGTTAACAAAACTTTCCGTTTTGGGTTTTGTTCTGAAGCGTTCAGGTGTCGAATTATGGAATTTTTTCAATGCCTCAGCCATGGGCAAGTATGATTTTCTATTTAAATTTCGGTCTGATGAAAAATGGCGTTTTGGCTGAGCCAATCTGTTGACACTCTCCTAAAAGATCCATATTCTAAATCAATCAGGAGCAACAAAATGAGTCAAATTGAAAATAAATTGAATAGCCTTTTTTTATTATCTATTACTAGATTACAAATTTTAACATTTTTTATATACCTCGTATCAAATCCTATTCTATTACATCTACTAATAAAAGGTGGTACCTATTTGAAAACTTTTCAGCACGTCTCATTTTGCTAGTACTGGAATAACTTTTTATTTAATTACAAGTGCAGTGTTCACTTGCATTCGAAATTTAATTCTCTGTTTTTTCGAATATTGTGATTTTATTTTTGATAAATTGTCTAGTGGATTGTCTAAATTGAGTTCAGATACTTTTTGTTGAATTTGTGAACAATTAATATTCGCAAACAAAGGAAGACCTATATCGGAATCTCTAAAAACAGCATATTTGCAGTATTTTGGATTTTCAGTGAGTAATCAAGAGAAAAAGTGGGTACCACATATTTCTTGTGAAAGTTGCAAAATGACTCTAATACGCATCGGGAGAAAAAGTCTACCTACAATTTGGATCACCAATGTTGTGGGGAGAGCCTTCAAATAATGTAAACGACTGTTACTTCTGTATGACACTGCAGGTTTTAAAATGCTGACGTTTCATCAGTCAAAACCGATTTCACATTCGGAGACTCTGCCCACTCTGTCCAGGCATGCAGACTACGAGTAGTCAAGATAGCGATCTTGATCTGTATGTGGTTGTTGATTCTTATGACAATTTCGTGATTAAATTGTCCAAAATGAATTATCTTGTACGAGACTTGCAACTATCTAGATCTAAGGCACTTGCCTCTCGTCTAAAACAGTGGACACTAAACACAGAAGTAACTCATTACTGGAGAAGTCAAATTTATAGAGGTTGTATGGCCTGTTCGAAATGAATTTATTCCAGGAAAAATGTATCCATGTATCAAATTGGGCCTGATAAAAAATGTCGTCAAAGCCATAGATAAAAACAGTGCTGCTTTTCAATATTCACACAACATTTCTCCACATAGTTCAGATGCCAAATTAAAAGATGGAATTTTTCCATAAAAATTGATGTTATGACGAAAGTACAAAACTGGGTAAACTAGTGTTATGTATAGATAAGATCAAAAACTCACTGTAATCAACTTTAGGGACCTTCTTAAAATATTCATCTCATGTTTTTATATAAATAATTAATTTTTCAACTAACTCAAACTTACCCTTGACATAGACCTTGAGGGACGACCCTTGAAATCATAGGAATGCTCAACCTGCTCATTCAGTGATGAATATGATCCAAATTTCTTAAGGTACCCTTTTTAGCTCCATTGTTCGAACCATTATTCTCCAACATATTTTCCCTTAAAATTAAGACACACTCAGTAATGCATGTGAGCTTCCAGGGAACAATGTACTACAATAGTATTTCAACAGATTACAGAAAATAAAATATCTACAATACAAGGACTCATTCCTAGTGCCATAATATTTCCCACCTTAAGGTAGTTCCGCCACGAGACAGTTGAATTAGGAAATTATTTTCGACAAAATCGAAAAATTTCAAAGGGACTTTTCAATTTGAAACGCGAAAAAAAAAATATTTTTTCGAAGGGGGGCACTCGCCCCCCCATTTGACTCTAGAAAATTTCTTCGTTATAGAAAGTCGGCGACTCAAAAAATTGATGTCCCCGAAAAGCGCAGCAAAACAAATATTTTTAGACCCGCCCCCCCTCCCCCCTCACTAGAAATCATACGTCATGGGAAAAAATTATCGTTTTTCGATAAAACTTCAATGGACTTTTTTATAGTACCTACTCTTGTTCAACATTTTTTTTGGGGGGAAGGGGGGGTATCGTTAACTAGGAGTTTTTTTTTTCGCATTCAGACCCTCAAATGGTCCCTTGTCCTTCTTTAAAAAGTCCCCTGGCACAATCCCCATTTCTCTACGACCCCTCCTTTAGGCTGTGCGCTTCCCCGTGGACTATTTTGAATAACGAGAGTAGTTTTGATTATATCTGTCAAACTAGATGGTCAATCACTTTGATTTTTTTTCACAATATCTGTGATATCCTGCTCTAACTCCTTTTCGTCTTTCATAAACTTCTTAATTTTAGTACTAACGGTAGAATTAATAATGTGCTGTTTGTTTATGCATGGTCCATATGTTACGTGTTAATTGAGTCAACTTCAATTATATATATCTCTGGTTCGGGATGGTGAAACTTGTTAAAATTTTATAGAGGTGTTGTTCACATGTTAAACAATACGTGTGCCAAATTTTAATAATTTCCTAATTCAACTGTCTCGTGGCGGTACTACCTTAACACAAAATTGAGGCTTGTTATTTCACAAATATATGTGGAATATTTTTCTATACATTACCAGGTCTGCAACCAAAAAACTTTATAATTATTTTCAACTAATTTCCATGTATTTTAGTGCTAAATTTGAACAAAGATTTAAAAAAATCCTGGCCGTCAGGTTTCAATACAAAATGCAAAGTTCTCTTAAATTTTTTCTCAATTTTTGTTATTTTTTTTATTATAGTTGTTTTTAACTAAATGTAAGGTTAAAAATACTATTAATTGCTGAAAAAACAACTTACAAAGAAAAGAACTTTCAGAGTAGGCACTGACAAGTGCAGGCTTGATTCAATTTTTTACTTTTTCTCGCCTGTTCACACTTTTTTATCTCACTTCCTGTTAGCTCGTCATTCTTAAATCGTGTTTCCCCAAGTTGGCGTTATGGCTCCGCAGTGGAATATTCATTGTTGAAGCCACATACTTTGTGAAAAAAGTATACTTCGCATACTTCTGACTAAAACTTGTAAATCAAGGAAAAGTTTGGACGCCTCATAAAGTGAGTAAATCGTGTTTTGGGGACCTCCGAAATTGATTCAAGCTTTCCGTTATGGGATTTCTTTGGTATGGCGAGAGCAAAAGAACCATCTTGACGACTTACTTTTGTTCATGCGATGTGAAAGGATATAATTCCAAATGGAAGGAATCCATTTCATACCCCAATCTCCACTCAGCAATTCGCCCCATCCCCCATGGCACATATATACCAGTACCCAGTCCCCTGTTACCTTGGAAGAGATACCTAGCTCCGATGAAGGTGAAGTCATACCTGAACTTGATGACGATTTAAGTTCTGACTTTGAAGATACGACAATGTTTTTTCTCAGGAGGCGATGAATTATTTGGTAAGAGACTTGAATCTTCCCAAGAAGGCTCAAGCAGGAATTCATTGTTGCCAGGAGTGTCTTTTTCATAGTTCAGACATGGTGAAAAGGAAGACAAGTTGGTTTATTGCATGGATGTCGCAGGTTTGATGGGTCAATTCAAAATCCAATACGATACAATGCAATGGCGACTTTTCATAGATTCTTCATAAAGAAGTCTCCAAACAGTTGTGCTCCACAACGGTGAAGCTTCCATCCCTGTAGGTCATTTTGAACACTTGAAGGAAACCTACGTGAACTTGGAATTGGTTCTTTGTAAACTTAAATATGAAGACCATGGTTAGCATGCTGCTCGGGCAACAAGCTGGGTATACCAAATACCCTTATTTTCTGGGTCTATGGGATAGTCGAGAGCGACAAAATCACTGGACCAAGAAGAGTTGGCAGCCGGGAATGCTCTCAGTCGGTCAAAACAATGTCCTCCAAGAAACTTTGGTACCTCCACATAAAGTCTTCTACTACCCCTCCATATAAAATTGGGGTTGATGAAGCAAATCGTGAAATAACTTCCGAAAGATGGAGAATGCTTCAAATATTTGGTCACCAAGTTTCCAGGCCTCTGGGAGGCAAAATTGAAGGACGGTTGGACTAGACATTAGAAGGCTTATAGCTGATCAATGCCATGACGGATTCGCAGACAAAAAGGTGGATTACAGTTGAAGAGGTCATAGAGAAATTTTTAGGTAATAAGAAAGATCCTGACTACAAAAAGATCGTCAGAAGAATGCTGAAAGCCTTTCAAGCTTTAGGTTGCCTGATGAGTTTGCCTCCAATCCCGCATCAACTGCTTTACTGAAAATCTGGGAGCAGTGAGGGAAACATTAAGGACATCAAAGAGATGGAAAAAAGATATCAGGGAAAATGGAGCATCACAATGATGGCAGACTACTGTTGGATGCTTCCAGATGCTTCTCACAAGTGTAAATATACCAAGAGGAGTCTCGCAGGGAAGAAGAAACGATTTTAGTGTTTTTAGTGAGCGCATTTCAGTTCAAAAATTATTTTGATGTGAGATGTATAATTAAAATTAATTTTCCAAGACTATTTTCATTTATATTGAAGTATTGCCTTATTTAAAAATTACCATAATTTTCAGGAAACGTGATGTCCTATGACAAAACGGAGATGATTTTCAGATTCAGCATACAGCAAAATATAAAAATATGTGGAATAACCAAAACAACTCTTAATTTGTTTTATGCACACCTGTGTTATTTTTCACATAAAAAAACGATTTGAAATTATACCAACCTTAATTTGTGTATTTGTTCAGAATACTGGCATGCATTTTTTAAATAATTCAAATCGCCCACACTCATGGATCTCCTGAAATTCTGGCGGTATTCGGTGAGAGTTTCATCATTCTCTGGAAGGAAGAAAAAAGTTCATGATGGGATATTTCTGAATAGAATTATTTTTGTACTGATGCATGACCTGGGCTGAATGTCTACTTGTAGATGAACATACTATGTGTGAGGGTGTTTTACAAAAATAGAGTTTAGAGTATTGAAAGATGTAGCCTAAGACATTCACAAATTCATCACAGTAGAATAATGTCAGTATTCAGGAACTCCTGGAGCAAATGAAAGGCCTTACTAGATAAAAATTCTTTTAATTTATTTCTTAGTTGATTGATAGGCAAATTTTTTTATTCAATATGAATTTTAATCCAGATTTTTTAGAATTTTTTTTTTTGTATACATGTAAAATTGGTTTTATGTTGTTTTAAGTTGTCTTCATGTCTTGTCTTGTGATTTTTCTTGACAAACTTTACTGATTCTAAAATATATAGGCTTACTGCCCTCAGTATCTTATATTCCACGAATATGTTTTTGCAAGTGTCACGAGGCCCGAGACCAAAGATACCCCTCAAATATCTTTTCTGGAGAACAAAGACTCTGTTGAAATCCACAGAATTACTCCAAAAGAGAATTCCGTAAACAATTCTGGATTGCATATAAGCGTGATAAGCAATCAGTGCAGTCTCAAGTTCAATGCTCCTTGACAATACTATCAGGGCATAGTTATATCTAGACAAGTTTCGTGACAGGGTAAAGAGCGATGGATTAATACATAAGGATTTTTTGAATTATTCACGTGAAGTCTGTCCAATCATTTTCCAACCTAATTCAGGCTTCTTTTTTGCCAAGAGTGATTACATCTTTGGAATCATATTTGTTGTCAATGAATACAAGTCTCGTGGTTTCCTTGGCTGAAACATCAACTTTATTATTTCCTGATATTCCAGATAAATATTACTTCTTGCTTTCGTATGAAGTGATTTCTTGATTTTTCACAAATGTATGGAGGTTGATAAATTTGTATTTGATTTATTATTGATGGCGTCAAGGACGGATTTGGAGTCTGACATAATAAAAAAAAGTATTTAATGTCTAAACAGGAATAAATCCCAATAACAAGTCATAAATTGTTATCACTAGGGAGTTTACAGTTTTATATACCAATACAATATAAAAATAACCAATATATACCTGTATACACATACAGACATATATAACACACTTAGGTACATGCATATATAACATTCTACTTTAAGTGTTTGGAAACCTGAAAGAAAAAAACAATAATAGGAAGAAAATACATAATTTAACCAGATCACGATCAATTGAATAATCTTTTATAGTAAAGTAACATATTGCAGACTGGGCTCAAATATTTTGGCTTTGTTTGTAAAAGTTTCTTAATATTGTTCTTTATTTGGTCAATTGTTCATAATATATATCAAGATTGGTACATAATTGATGGTATAGTTTGGTCATTGTACTGACTGGTGTCTTGAGTAATATGGGTGTTCTTGAACAGGGTAGGTAAAAAGTCAAGTCATTTCTAGAGTTGTAATCGTGGAACATGAAAGTTGAAATGGGAGAGTAATTCGAGACAGTCAATCAGATCGTTCACTAATTTGTAAATTAAGATAATTGAATAGTAGGTTCTTCGGTTTTGAAAGGGATAGTTATTGGAATTTATTCAGTAATATTCTATTGTCAATACCTTGTTCAGGGTAGACTCCATCTAATTTATATGAAATATATTTCATGAAGCCTCTTTCGATGGACTACTTTGTTTATGTGTATATTGTATATGGGCAACCATATTAAGGAACCATATTCCAGCCGAGATCTCTCGTAGGCATTGAATAGTGTTAAAAAGCTGTCTTGGTTCTTACAAGTAGTACTCAAGATGCTTTTACTAGCAACAAGCTGGTAAAGAGCTCTGTGATAAAAGGGCAAATAGTAAGACTTTTGAATGTTGTAAATCCAAACTAGTTGGTGTTACAGTGTGCATAAAATGTGGGAATGCATTCCACAAAAGTTGTGTAGAAAGAAAACAATACCATATACTAGATGAAACAAGAATAGTGTGCTGCAGTGAGAAACAATCAAAAAAACATCCAAGGATATGTGGCTGTAGGGCAACAAGATGAATCATCATCACAAGGTACCAACGTCGAAAGCAATATCAATAACTTATTAATGGAAATTGATTTGCTGAGAAAACTCATTGTCGAAAAAGACGCAAAATACGAAATTCTCTGGGAAAATAAAATGTTATTAGATGAAAGAGTGATATTTTTAACTAAGACCAACAAAAACTTATCAACACATAAAAAAACAAATAAGGAAAAAAACACCACCATAACAAAAACAATATATCACAACTGGAATAAAACTACAAAAACAACGACCCAAATGTAGGTCAGTCACATATCATAAATACCATAAATAAACAAAGAACTGGATATGAGTCAAATAATCAGTACACAAAAGAGAAGGAATCCAATTCATCTGAAAGCAGCCACCACATAGAAAGTGAAATTGAACCTCAAGTCGCCTCTAACGATAATGATAGTAGCGAAAAACCTGAAGACAATTTCATTTTTCCCAGAAACAGAAGGAATACACGCAAAAATGCAAAAAATAAAAATATTGGCTCTGCAGATGACAATGATGAAGAGTTCACTGGAGAAAAACCTTAAGCCTGGATATATCTATACAGAGTCAAGAGAAATGTGAAGGACCTCAACATAAAAAATTTGTAGAAAAAAAACTTCAATGAAACGGTCGTAGTGAAGGAACTCACAACCGATGAGCATCGTCTTAAATGTTTCATGGTAGGCCCGACTTCATACATAAGGAAACCTTAGACGATACCTCCTTTTGGCCAAAGGGAGTTGGATTCAAAAGATTTGACTTCAAGAGATACAATAACTACAATAGAATAAGTGAAGAGAACGATTTTTTAGCATAAGTCATCCCAATATAGAGTCAAGTGAGATGCTGGAACTGGAACATGTACAGTTTATGTTTTATCTTAACTTCCAAAGTATCAGAAACAAACAAACTCAAATAGAAGTAGAACTTGAACATCACTCATATCCACCATTCATTGCGGCAACAGAAACCTGGATATCAGAAAATGAAATAGGTAGTTTTCCAATTGATAATTATTACTTGGAAAGTAGTTTTTGTCGAAACACATATCGAGGGGGAGGCACTGCATTATAGGCAAAGAAAGGCTATGAAGCAACTCCTATCTCTCTAGTTCATATATGTACTGAAAAAGACTTTGAGGTCTGTGGTGCAGGCTTCAAAACCCACAAAATGTTTTCCATTTACAGATCACCCACCAGTAATTTCCAAAATTTCCAGATAAACTTGAGATGCTATTAAATGAAGTATTCTCAGTCAGTTCACAAATATGGTTAAGCGGAGACTTCAACTATTGATTTTAGTACCCCATCTAAAGAGGCATATAGTATTTTGAATATCACTGAACAGTTTGGACTAAGATCGATAGTTCATGACTATACAAGAATAACCTCACACTCGAATACCAAAATCGATAATATCTTTACAAATGTACAGTCGATCTCTTTAGTAGTAGACACACCTATCTCTGATCACAGACTGATCACAGACTGTCAAAAATCACTATCGAACTTCGGCTCCGCCGAAAAATATTTTACGTCAAAAGAATATTTTTCAACAATAATAAGCAGCACATGGCAGGATTACTTGATTCTGAGAAATGGGTCTCTGTTTATAAGGCAAAATCCTGCGACGGCAAATATAAGAACTTTATTAGTATTCTGACATCCCACTTTAATGTAGCATTTCCCTAAAACACCTCCAAAATAAAAGTAAAGCAAACAGCACCTGGATCTCGAGGAAGTAAAAGCCTCTAGTTCATTGTTGAAGGATCTATATGCTCTTCAAAAACCACCCTGATTTAAAACCTATATATAAACAAAGCTCAATGAACATAAAAATCTTACGAAAACGCCAAAAGTTACATTTTAGCAATGTCATCCAACATTCAGAAAACAAAACAAGGCCTCCTGTCAATCATCAATAAACTCAAAAAAAGGAATATTCAATGCAACCCAATATACAAATCTTGCAGGATAATGAACTGATTACAGACCCTAGTAAAGTTGCTAATATATTCAACAACTTCTTTATATCAGCTCCCCAAAAATCATTGATGCTATTCCAAGAAATTCCCTCGAAGATTCTGAGATATGCCTAATAGAACCTTACAATGCTTGGTGCTACTGCCATTCACAGAAAATGATATGATCCACATCTTTGCAAAACTTAAATACAAACATTCTTCAGGACCTGATGACCTCCCTTTTTGTAATCAAAGAATTCAGCCATTTCTATTATCACCATCAGCCACATTGTGAACTACTCCCTTTGAGACAGGCACAGTACCTGCCCCTACTTAAAACATCGAAAGTTATACCTGTGCACAAAAAAACTGTAGAAATGAATTGAATAATTATAGGCCAATCTCCTTAACACCATCATTCTCCAAAATTTTCGAATACTGCATGCTAGAAAGGCCAACCAACAGCATGGATTCAGAAAAACACGGTCAACTACTACTACTACCACTGAGTCTATAAATAATATTCTTGAAGAGCTTGACACAAGAAAATGTCCCAAATTTGGGGTATTCTGCGACTTGAGAAAACCTCTCGATTGTGTACCACACAATCGGCTACTAGACAAGCTCTGGGCACTTGGCATTAGAGGAAGAGCACATGATTGGTTCAGATCTTTTCTTGCAAATAGAAATCAATATCTATCATTATCCCAAAATGGAGAGGTCTCTTATCTCTTCACACTACTCCACTACACTTCCCGCGAAAATAGGGGGTTCCTCAAGGAAGTGTAGTAGCTCCAATTCTGTTCTCCCTGTATCTGGCAGCATTGTGAACTACCTATCAGAATTTAAAGTTATCTTGTATGCGGATGATCTGTCGATCTTGATCAAAAGAATCTAATGATTTGAATGAACAAGGAGAATCGATCTGATGTTCAAAATTGCCAAATGGTTCTCAAAAAAAAAAGCTGTATATAAACTCCAGCAAAACTGAATTTCTTATCTTCCACAAGACAAAAACAAATTAAAAAAATCAACCTGACCATAAACAACACTAATTTAATTGTAATACCAATGTTAAGTTCTTAGGTCTCACTATAAATGATAAACTAGACTGGAAACCCACATATCTACAGTAATAAAAAATATTAACACCAAAATATTCCAGATACGCTTTATGTGTAATGTCCTGAGAACCCCGGGGAATGAAAAACTCCCATTTTACAGAAATTCAATCGAGACTGGATATGGAATTATAGTCTGGGGACAATCACCTGCTGCCAAACGTCTCTTTATTACACAGAAAAGTGCATTTCCCTGTTTTAAACCCAAACAGAATCTAGTAGACCCTCTTTAAAAAGCTACAAGTATTACCCTCATTTTTGTACATATTGGGAAAATGCCTGTTCATTTACAAAAGTAAGAATATTTATCGCCGTGTAATTCCAGTCTTTCCCACAGAATCAGCATCTGCTAATACTCCTCTAAACAACTTAAACGTACCAAAACGGACCTCTAAGATGGAATTCAATTTTAAAAAAATTTCCCCCAAAAAACATTAGAGATGATTTCAGATTCAAGAAGTCACTAAAAAGTACTAATGGAGGGTGCATTCTATACTTTGGAAGAATTCTTTAAGATATAATTTAATGTTAGTGTATTCGGGGACTCAGGGAAATTGTTTTTTTATCATAATTTTTAAAATTGTAGTGTACTCTTTTACTTGTACTCATTTTGAAATATTAAATTTTTTTTGCTCTGTAATTTTATTGTCTCTATACTCCAAATTCTTAAATTCTTATACCCTTGTGGTCTTGATGAATAAACTTGAATTGAAATTGAATTGAATTACGATAAATGAGACCAAGCATCCGTTTAGCTGCACATGTTATTGTATTATAATAGTGGATAGAAAGCTCAATTTTAGTCAAAAATGACCCCAAGACCCCTTGTTTAGTGCTTTTGAAGGGAATGTTATTTATATGGTAATCATTTTTAATGTTTTTTTTCAGGGTATATTAAATATATACATTTTTTTGTGTTGAGGGGAATTTTTTTGGGTACCCCAAAACATAAATTCAAGATCTTTTGAGTTAAGATCCTTCTGAGATAAAATGTTAAAAATTTTTTCAAATCTCGGAAAAAAGTAAAAATTGGTTTGAGATTTTTTTCCATATCGTTTTATAAAAGTGAGAAAAAGAGGTGCTAAGTTGCTTCCTTGTGGGGACCACTGTTTGCAATAAATTAAAAGGATTTATGACCTCTATTTTGAGTAAAGTTTTTTTGATGAGAATATTTTGTCCCAAATTGTCAAATCCTCCAGAGTCCAAAAATAATAAAAGAATTTCGGGGGATTTTTGTTTGAATATGGAAGAAAATTCTTATTTTATCTGAATTTCAAATTGTTTTCGGAATCAAAACTGTGATGCCTATACCATTTAGTGATTTAGAACCAAAAAAATTATCGTAAATTTAGCATGTTTTTTAGCTCAATATCATTAGCAGTAGGATCTGAAAATTAGGAAATATAACATGATCTGAAACTAATCTCTGAATATTCAAATTGAATATTGGGTTTTGGGATTTAAAGTTTGTTTATAAATGTGTTATATGTTCATTTAAATTCATTGGGCAAAATTTAAATTTTTCAAATAACATATTTTTAAGGCCCCAAAAATCACGTTAATATAAAAGGGGGCCTCTTCTTCTGCAAAAATGGCTTGAATGGGTGAAGATCTGAAATTCCCAAACATATTCTTATATAATACATAATACAATATTCTGTAACTTTTTTCAAATAGATGTTAGCTCGGAACCATACAAGACACACCTATATTCAAGTTTTGACCGAAAGTATATAGAACAGAAGGCGATTTTGGGATCGGGCCCCCCATTTGGTTTTCCTGACACATTTAACTTATTCATTCCCTTTTCCGCTTTACTCATGAGGTGGTTCATGTGGTTTACCCGAGAAGTTTTTTGTCGTACGGTAAAATGCAGTTTAGGGGGAATTATGTATTAACAAAATTTTTGGTTTGTGGATTCTGCACAAAACTATCATTTTTAAATTGGGGAAAACATATATTTTTAGACCATCTCTATTTAAAACGTGGCACAATGTTGAAAAAATGTCCCCTGGGCCAAGTCGCTTTTTAGCTCAAATTCTTTAATACTGGGGTTTTTTGAAATTACATTTTCCGTGGGAAAAATTTTTGGGGTTTTTCATATGAGGGTAAATAAGAATTCCCTCAAAAAAGGATACAGAAAATTGAGAATGGCCAAACATACCTTTTTTGGTTGGGCGAGTTTTGTAAAAAGGTTCATGATTTTTGTTTCAAAGCCTTCCAAAAATTGGGGATTTGATAAAATGTAAGTGCTTTGTAAATGGAGCAAAATTAAATTTAATAATTACATTATTTTTTTTTTTAAAATTATTTTTGGGGAAAAATTGTTAATCCAAATTTAGAAAACGGAAATATAATCGAGGGGACCAAGTAGGTGGGTCTTGGATATTTCGAGGTCAAACGAGGCAAGGGGAGAAGAACCCAAAAACTCTTTTACAATGTATAGAAGATTTCATTGAATGTGGAACCACCATTTATTCAGGGGGGAAGGGTTACTCTAATTTCAAAAAAATGAAAAAATTACTTACATGTAAACCATTCCATCATTTAAAGAATCCCCAAAAAAAGGGCCCAAAAGCAAATTGAATTTCCCTTTTGTTATTTTTTTTAATCATAAAATGTAGAAGTCCCAGATATGATATATTTTGAAGTAATTTATTAATTTAGTAGTGATATTGAGTTGATATGAACATATTAAGGTAAAATATGTGTTATTGATATTATTACTATGTATTTAACCATGTAATAGGGGTTTCCCGTATATTTACAAAATAAAAAATACTTATTGATCTGTGTCAGTTGGCCGGGGAGAAGATTTTTATAATCTTATGTTTTCCATTTTACACATCATGCCAAGGCAGGGGGACCTTACGCGCAAGGGGAAAAACAGTTATTTAGCAAGATATATGTTCCTAAAGAAATATAATGAGATACAGCAAGATCCTCTGGTTATTTTGTTAATGTTAGAGATTGGTATGATACTGAAGAGTTAGAAATTTATAATAACACTGAGTTATCAACAGAGGAATGCGACGATGGTGAAGAAGGTATTTGTGATGATGAGGGTTCTGTCTGTGAACTTTTTAAGTAGGTTGGGTTGGTTATTTTTTATAATTGAAGTTGGGCATGATTTTGTGGAAAAAAAGGGTATTTCAAAACAGTGATATTTCATTATGAAATTGTAATGAGCTCAATGTCGCTGAAGTTAGCTTCGGATTTGAATCTCATGCATGGATTTATATAGTCGACCATGTGAATAATGCTCATAAATTGATAATTTGTGAAAACGGCGATCGGAAAAAATTATTTTTTAACCACTTTCAGTAATCAAGAATACTGGTCAACTTGGGGTATATATACCCATTTTGCATGGGTATTTCTACCCCGCACTCGATGATTATATTTTGAAAAGTAGATGGGATCGGATGAAAATAACGTTCGAGCAATGAATATACCTAATTACTTCATTCTCCACAAAAATAGCGATTCATGAAAATTAACCCTCAGGTGATGGTTCCCTAACTTCTCCATATTTACCCCAAAATCAGAAAAAAAGGGTGC